>FIZR01003617.1:0-11720 GCA_900060175.1 Ferrisia virgata
ACTTTTATTTTTACTTTTTCCAGATGAATTTTTCAAAATTCTATAATTGCTTTCTTTCTGTACTACGCTAGCCTAGTATTGGGCCAATGTCAGAAGTTCTGACAATATTTTCTACATGTGGACTGTAGACATGATCATGTCAAACCATTTATTTTCATAGAAAAGTTCGAATTTTTAGTATGTGGATTACTAAATTGAAAGTAAGACACAATGCTGTTGTACACAACTTCATATTTCCTCTGTTACAGAATGTTGTGAATCGTGGAACATGATATCTCTTTTCCCCAACCGGGAATTTTAAAAAGTCTTCTAAAATAGTCTATCAATTTCCCACTTCATTTTCAGGGGCAAGATATGCTACATGAAAAACTGATTTACTTTGATGATCAACTTGATAACTTGTTAGCAGGTCTGGTTTGTCTTGGGTACCAGGGGGTTAAGAGAAAGCACTTTTCAGGTGATCGTTGAAAACCAACTTTATTGTGAACATCGAGGTTTAAAAAAGCAGTATTTATCACGCTACAAACAAACAAGCGCTCTATTAACAAAATGAGATCGCGTCCAATTGAGAGAAAAAAAGTACCAACCCTCTCTCCGGCGTCATTCCTGGCTAAGCTACTCTAGTTCATAATAGCAATGCCTACAGTACACGAATATACATAATAAAACAAAAATTTTCAACCACTCGTCAGTCATCGTATTCGTGAAGGTTCCCTTGGTCGAAGGATAAGAAAAGTATCTGCAGGATACACACTGAACGGGCAATTTGACGCCCAAAATATTTACTTGAAGCTTATACGAAAATTACCTACGATAACGATATCGAAGAAAAGTACCTCAATGTATTAAAATGAGCGTATCGAGCGTAAAATTTCAGTCTCTTCTTTAGCCAAATCATAATGAATCGATCATTGAGTTTGTTAATAGCTGCGACTCGACCGTGTAATCATTATTCATATTTAATTGGTAATTGAAAACGACGAGATCATGATTTTCGGAACGCCGTGTGCAAGCGACGACGTGCCGCGCATTCGATGACGTAGGACTAACGCGTTAACCTAACTTTATCTATTAACGCGTAGGCTAAAATATGTACTTTTTCAGACCAGATAATGCGAAACTTTCGCCTTAGCTGCGTTCGTTTGTTCGTCAATGTATAATCGAACAGCGATAAAATTCACACGTCAATTCGCACATATTCCGTTTGGAACAGGTGCGCATAAATATATTGAGGCCTTAGATACGCCATCGTATAGGTAGGTATACGCTCGAAATAGTGCATAATATACACACACGTAGAATACTAAAATAATGTATTGGTAAAAAAAAAATGAAAAAACGAAAGAAAATTCAACGTTTAAAAAAAAAAAAGGCAAGATTTAAAAACTCGATACAACATCTCAGCGCGAAATAAGTACATTTTATCTAATTGAATTTTCGCACAAGTGGAAGAGAAACCTCTTCTTATATACGATAAGATCCATTTTTACAAAAACATATTCCATTAATCTATCCTAATATGCTTTTTTGCCACTACAAATGGCGCGGGAAATAAGGTTCGAGGCGTATCTTAAGTACCTAATCATTATAGATATTAGTATCCTTTATTAAAAAGTATTTTTATCATTTGCAGTCGTTATCAAAAAAAGAACCAAATGATACGACGAACTGGATTAAAACCGAAGAAAAAAGCTCCGGCGGCAATAGTGGTTCAGATTATAGTATAACTAGACATTTAGATCAGGTAAGACGTTTTTATAATTATTAGTAATTATACATATACATATTATTTGTAAAGTATACACGTAGTAAATATTACTAGTGCATATGTACGTAAGTATAACGAGTAGTAAGTAGAATTAAATTGAATTATCTCATAGTACGAGGCGACGTCGAGAGTACTCTGCTATATCACAGTTTTACTTATTATTCTAGTCTCTTACGAAATGAGATAAAATCGTATAGGAAAATGCAAATTTAAAACACTCGGTGAATTAGGAAAATTCCTCCCCGTTATTTTATTCTTCAAGGTATAGATATTCACTTCAATAAAAAAGGACCTAAAATTTTTATACTTCCATCGCTCGTAGATAAATACTCGAGCATATTCTTCAAATATTCGTCAATGGTGATGGTTCTCATTAGAGCATAGATACTCACAGATACCATTCACGATAGATTCGAAAAATTGTCTACTTGCCACGCCCACCGTTCGCCGAACAAAAGATTCTCAAAAAAATAAAAATTGAAACATTTCACAAATAATGGTTAGCAAAATAAATAAATTAGGGTTAAACGGGCTAACTTCGTAATTTGAACCAGAAATAAAATATAAAGTTAAAAAAAAAAAAATGAAAATTGAATTATTCTAAAAATAGTAATCAGTGAAATGAACAAAAAACATAACGTGCAGATTGCGCACAAACTTCGTATACAGAAGTGGTAAATCCGATAGAATTTTTTGAAAAACAAATAATCTCAAAAAATGCTAATATTTTTACTGATTTTAAATTTTTCAAAAAATTAATATTTTAATTCTGTTACAGTGCACGTTGTATCGATCCATTCAATCTTCCTTTATAATGATAATTCAATATTATCGTATGAAATGAATTTTTTATTTTTTTAAGAATTCCTGAAAATTCTCCATGTTTTAGATATTTGATACAACAATGTACGAAGTTGGTCCTTACAATCTTTTTTGTTCATCTCGTTGACCATTATTTTTAGCATTGCTTTAATTTTTGTATCGGTACAATGTTTGATTTTTTGCGAATTTTTGAAATTTCACTTCAGAATTTAGCAGCATGATGGTAACTAACCAACTACAGATCAATCAGTTGGCTATATTCTTAAAACCATTTCTTCAAAAATATTTCGGTTCGATAAAGTTTTTAATTTCCTATGCCTTTGAGGCCGGCTTACGTATAAAAATGCATTAAATTTGATTCCCAATTAAAATACTGAAATTGGTCATGGAAAAATATGCCCAAAATGTTATCCTTGGTGCAAAAAAGATTCCATAAAAATATTCAATCCCTTAGTCTAATTCCTTCCGAATGTACTGCGGTTTATAAGATCAAAAAATGAACAAAACTTTTCAAAATCCGAAATTTACATAATACTCTTGAGTGAAGGATAAAAATTCAACAGAAAATTTCAAATCGGAGATTCGCGCAAAATTAACTACTTGCTTTTGAAAAATTTATGATATCTGATTAACTATAATCATCTCATTTTTCAAACGGAAAGTGAATTCATTTTTACGTAAGCGATGATCTGTATTTGTGTAAGTTGTGCACTTGGTTGTAAGGAGTAACTTGAAAATTATCGGGTATGCCTTCCATCATACGAATATACTATTCATCTTACAATAACGTCTTGTGAGTCACGTTAGTCTTGAATCGATTATCGTAGTACTGTTGCAAGGTGACTAATATGTTGTTCCCTTTCTATTAAAAGTATAATTAAAACAAATGCCAAAAGCTTAATGTAAACTACCGTTGATTATTTTATCAAATAGTGTACAGCACTACAAAGAATTGAATTAGGTCTGATTCAATTTTTCAAATGAAAAATAAAAGTAAATTTAGATGATTAATTTGATCATAATCTTTCGTAAATTCTACAATAGTATCGTGAAATATGTCAAACTAAAAAAAAAAAAACGAACAAAAGATCTGGGTTCAGATTTAGTAGGAAATCCATATGACAATATCTAATGAAAAATTCGTCGAAAAATGTTGGGAAATGAAAAAAAAAAACATGGCTACAAATTCAAAATAATAGATATGTATTTCTATTCTTGGATCACGTATTAAATCGCAAATACGACTGAGAGTAGAGGGTTGGGTTAATAAATGGAGGGACGATGATACATTATACAAATTGTATTGCTGGGTCTAAAAGGTCAATTCTGACGACCTGTCGAGTAAACCTGATCACACCAAGTAGCTAATTTTTTTGTTTTAAATTTTCTTTCCAACTTTGAAATCTTTCAACTGCTTTTTTAGGTTTGGGACGGGTGCAATGGAACTGAAAAGTGGTAACCCAGAAAAATACTCATCTTGAACCCCTACTGAATCTACATTCCTAATTTCAACTTCGTACTTTAAATTGGAGGACGGATATACGCGGAACTGACTTTTAAAAATTTCAACAATTTTTGTCAACCCTATCCAAAATACCTAACGACTTTTGCTCATGTACTTTTCAATTTTGGGGATGAGATAGGTGTGAGGAGTTGGAAATTTGGATGCGACGTTTTCTCATCCAAGGTAACATTTTGAGTTGCTTGGAACGAAATGCGTAGGATTATTGAATTTTTTATTTTACATGATGAATTTTGTATTTTATAATTTTTACCCCATCCCTATTGTGAGCCCTTGAATACAATTAATTTTGATGGTACAGACGAAAAACCGGTTTTCGCAGTGGTTTTTCATCCCTAACGAGGGTAGAATACGAGACGTCATCCTATACAAATATGGTAAAATTCTGCTTTCCACCAACTTTCTACGCTGATTTTCCATGTCATATTGCCAATGAGAACCAGACTATTAGGGACTATGAACCTATGATGATTAGAGAAGAGTACCAACGAAATTCGTTTTCAGGCCCTGAAAGAACCTAAAAAAGACTACTTTTGACCATAACAGATATTCAATCCTTTAAATTTTTTTCATCTCCCTCTCCTCTCTTCCAAGACTTCAGCTCAATGTTAACCAAAATCGATTATATTTGGGTAATAGGATTCTATTGGTGTGCGGTTTGATATATTTTTTAGAAGGAATTCAGTCATGTCTAAATTTGGAAAGAGCGTGCCGCGGGGACTACGTATCAAAAATTGTTCCATTTTTGAGCCAATCGATTGAGAATTCAAGGTTATGTTTCATATCGAAAAATCAGCCTCCTAGGTCAAATATGAAGGATTTTTCTCTTTTTGACCTGGAAAAAAAGCTGTTCCATCAACTATTTACTTACCACATTGAGGCAAGGGGTTGAAATTTAGTATGTAGATTTTGCACGGATTCTAGATGCGCGTTTTGAAGAGTTTCGATTTGTTGAGACCCATTGCACCCTCTCGCATCTCCTAAGAAATTGTTTTTTGAGGGAAATTTTTCTTATTTTGAGTTTGTTCATCGCATATCTCCCTTCTAAATTGAGCCATAGGGTGGAAATTTGGTATAAGCATTAAATGGGGATCATAGGCGTGCCTTCTGGAGGTTTTAATTATTCACATCAATACTACTTCTATCACTGATTAAGAAAAAACTTCGTAAAGCGCCCCCTTTTTTTTATTCCATGAAAGCACAATTTACGTATCTCCTTTACTTTTATGGAAATCAGGCTCAAAAAGTAACGCATTGCGATGCTGTTTTATTCGTTTTAGGTTCGTCATAAAAATATACTAAAATGAGTGGGTTCAGTATGGCATAGAAAATCAGGGTAAAAATAAATAAAATGAACACATATTATGTGACATGTCCAGAAATGTTTTTAATAGTCTTCTAGGACTTCAAAACAGATTTTTCAATGCACTTCGCTCACCGCAACTATCGAAGTAGATAATTCCTACAGTACGTGCAATTTATTTAGGCAGGTGACCTTGAACATCGTTGCATCGTGTTTACTATTGAGAAACGTTTTATAAAAATGTTTTCTTTGACAATTATCATCATTAATAGGTCCCAGTCGCTTACCACCGTATTGCATCTAAAAGAGTGCACCACCTATCACAATCCCGTGCCTGTGAAGCAGCTCTTACCACAGAGCCCATTCGCGCTTTGATAATGTCAGACCACTTGGTCGGAGATCTTCCTCTCCTTCTTTTACCAGAGGCCTTACCAAAGAGAATGTCTTTTTTGAGATTTCGGACTTCCCTCCTGGTCATATGTCCAAAATACCCTAGAATGCATTTGTCGCATTAAATATTTAGCCTGACTGGCGATTTAGATGTTGGTTTGTCACGCTGTCCAGGGTATCTTCAGCATCCTTCGCCAAACCGACATCTCAAAGGCGTCGATTCTTCTTTTATCATCTGCCTTCAACGTCCACGTTTCCGCGGCACATAGGAAAAGAGAGAAAACAAGTCACTGTATAAGTCTTTTCCTTATCTTTCTGGAGATCTTGTTATTACATGAGACATTACGCAGTCTGATCATAGCAGATTTGCTTAGAGCGATGTGGAGCCGTATTTCTGCCGACGAGCCTCCATCTGCTTCGATGATGGAGCCTAAATATACGAAAACATTCACATTTTCGTATTCGCTCAGGGCTGAAGAACCTGTTGGACACTTGGCCCAATCCACCACCATGACTTTCGTTTTCAATGTATTAATACAAAGTTCAAGTTTTTCACTAGCGATCTTCACCAGGTTGACGAGCTCCGCCATTTCCTATTCATCCTACGCAATCAAAAGGTGGCATCATCTGCATATCGCAGATTAGAGATTCTTCATCCTCCAATGGAAATATCACCAGTCCAATGTTCTAGACCCTCGAGAATTATGTGCTCAGCATAAATGTTGAATAACTACGGGAATAATACGCATCCTTGATGCACTTCTTGTTCCGCTTGAAAAGCCTCAGATTCTTCAGCATCAGCTCTCATCAGCATAGAATTGAACTCACACAAAGACTCCACCTAATCTACTATAGGGAGCAGGGACTGCTATCTCTCTTAAAACTTTGAAGATCTATCAAAGCATGAGGGGACTTGTCGATTGGAGGCACGGGAATTTAGAAATTTATAAGCGGGGTAAAATTTTGGTTTTTGGAGAAACAAAAGTAAGATTTGAGGATTTTGTTCAATTTTAGGAATAATCTTTGAAAAGTTCAGAGAGTTCCTCATGGAGTCGTATTTTTTACAGAAGAGTAGTATGTGAGAGGTAGTTAATTGGACACCAATTGAGCAAACAGGAGAAGGTTCTATACGAAGGACGTGAGAATAAGTTAAGAAAGTATGACCAGTTCGCACATGGCAAAGGGCAACTGCTTCTTTCCATGATCGTCAAAATTCTAAAGATCTTGTTCTGAGGCAAGAATTCCCACACCTGAGTAACATCAACTGCTTTTTTGGCCCCTAATCAGCCAACTCATTTTCTAATATACCAGAATGAGCAGGTATCCGATCGATAACTGTTTGTGAGCTGCCACTTTTGCCTTTTATTTGAGATGCTATTGAATGTTCCGAGTCTCTTGATTTTAGTATATTGATAGCTTCCATGGAATCCACGTACAATAGTTAGTAGTGAGAGGATCAAACGCAACTGAAATAGAAAATAGTTCACACAACAACACATTTGAATGCAGCTAGAAGAGGGGAATATTCTATATCAAAACTGCGAATATCCAAACAACCAAACAACCAAATCGATTCTGTATTTCGAACCATTGGTAAAGAAAATGATGGAGTCTTGATAATTCTCGAAATGGCCGTCTACATGATCGCGCTTAATAAACTCTGTAACTCAAGAGGGTTGTATCAAAAGAGATGGGGAGGTGATGTAGAGGCGAAATTAGGTTCTTTTGCCATTCAAAGCACAAGGAAATACCACTCTTTGAAATTTTTTTCATGCCTACGCCTACTTTCAGAACCAAATGCCCTCTCCCTTCGAATTCTGAAAATTCTGAAAAGTAGAAAAATTTAGTCACATGTAAAAAAAACTGTAGTCTAAGACGATTTTCAGCCATGTCAGATATTTATTTTTATTTTTGGCCTATTTTTCTATTTTTCATTTTTTCCCCAAACATTGTAGTTATTTATTTGTACTTCGCTTGATACCGACCAAAATCGCTCTAAATCGGTCAATCAGCTCAGTTTGGCGGTGGATTAGATACATATGAGTGGGGATGATCTGGGGTCAAAATTCAGTCATGTCCCATTTTGGGGGAGAGGGTGCTGAGAGGCCAAAAATACAAAAATTGTCCTTTTTTAGACCAATTCATAGAGAATCAAGAGCTGTACAACATATCCAAAAATCGATCCCCTAAGTCAATTAGAAGGGAAGATATGGGGATTCCTCCCTTTTGGACCTTGAAAAAGGGCTGTTCTTCTCTTATCTCCCTACCAAATTGAGCTAGGAAGTTGAAATGAGGTATGTTCATTAAGTAGAAGTGCTAGATGTGCCGTTTGGGGGTCTCGACTTTTCAGCCTCATTTTATCCCTTCACAGTCTCTAATATGTGGTTGTTTGATCGTTTTTTCTTATTTTTGTGGTTTTTTGAGTTTGTTCCACACATAATTCCCCTTTAAATTTAACTAGGAACTTGAAAGTAGGTATGTACATTTAGTAGGAGCTCTAGATGTGTCTTTTGGCGGTCTCAACTTTTCAGCCTCATTTCACCTCTTCACAGTCCCTAAGAAGTGGGTTTTTGGTCGTTTTTTCTCATTTTTTGAGTTCGTTCCTCGCATAACTTCCCATCCAAATTGAGCTAGGAACTTGAAATTAGGTATGTACATATAGTGGGGACCCTAGATGTGTCGTTTGGGGGTTTCGACTGTTTTGCTTTTTTGAACCTTTCCTACCCGTAACACTGATAGGAAAAAAGTATTACGAAGCGATGCTTAAGCTCAAAAGTAATGGCTTTTGGTCGTTTTTTCGAATTTTTTGAGTTTGTTCCCCGTACAAGTCTCCTCTAAATTGAACTAGGAAGTTAAAATTAGGCATGTACATTTAATAGGGACCCTGGATGTGCCTTTAGGGGTGGGGAGGTCTCGACTTTTTAGCCCAACTGAACCCTTCCTACCCGCAATGTTGGTTAGGAAAGCGATGCTTTTTTTTCATTCTCATGATTGTAATGCGTTACGATACTCAGGCTGAAAAGGCATCGCTTTTTTTTTTTTATTAATATTCAAACACTATGTGTGACATAATCTTCTTGCATACAAAAATTGACATTTTTTTTCCAAAAAATAAAAACACCAACCCAATAAACATTATTTTGCGCTAATATTCGTTTTAAAAAAAAAGTTCATTACCCATATCTATGAATCTTCATTCAACTTTCAACAAGCATTCCGATAACCCTAAACTTAACGTATTGTCACACAATAAATAACCATAGATAATATACTAAGGTATCGTTTAGCTAGCGTCAACATATTTCACCTAATTTAAACATTTATTTAGATTTAAGTTAACTAGTACTCGCATTATTGCTTCTATTGATGCATTTTTCTTTTTCTTTACTTTTTTTTTTTTTTTAATTTTAACTTAATACACGTATATGAACTTTTAGCTTGGAAATCAGTATTATGGGACGCGGCTCGTATTTAAAGTACCAGTTGTTAGTATATTTGTACGTATGTTGTGTAGTATGTTGTGTAGTATGTGTAAACTGTACAATAGCCTATGTGCATATAAATGTAGTAGTGCGACACGACACGATATTACCGCAAATTTTCATACTTTGGTACTTAACTTTTTTTACATACACCTTTTTTTTTTCTTTTTTATTCTTCTTTCACGCATCAATAACGCAATGCAATACACATAACCCAGTATACTAAAAATTACTGCTTTCATAGTATTTAATATAATACCTATAGACCTACTAGCGATTGTTGTGCGTACGTATAATAGTAATTTTTTTTTTACCCAATTGGTTGAAAAGAGAACAAAAAATAGTAATAATAAATTGATACCCTTACTTCAACCGATTTTTTAAAATTCTTTTTACAAAATATTTTTAAAAAAATGATACACGCATATTCAATTATTATTCACTTCACTTCCGTTTGAATTTTTTCATTTTATTTAAGGTTTACTTCTCTGTCTTTCACTTATTTTTTTTTTTTTTACTGTTGTTTGTTTGTTCGGTTATTTTATTTATAATTTTTTTTTTTTGCTTTCAAGAAGTTGACTTTCATTTTGGCGATTTTTAAATATTTTTTAATTATTTAGATTTTTTTAATATAATTTCTTGCTATGAAATTTTCACAGGAGATTTTTTTTTCAAAATACCTAAGGCCAAAATAACGAAAAAAAAAAAAAAAAAAATTACATAGATGTCGAGGAAAAATATACCTACCTACGTAACTAACTTGGTACAACCGATTGATTTTTTTTTTTGTGTCATAACAAAATATCTAATTATTCGTGCAAAAGTGTGAACAAAAATTGAACCCTCTCGCTCTCTTTCTATCTTTCTCTCTCTCTCCGTTCGTCGTTCGCTACCAAACATATGATCGTCAACTTCTTGCGGGCTGCGAATTTTACACAATTATTTCTTATCTCGCGTTAAAAGGGAAAAAATGAAAATTGCAATAAAAAAATTTAAATATAAATTTTCATAAATTTTTTTTTCACTATCCCAATCATCCAAAGATGAGAATTTTTTTATAATTTTTTTTTTTCACCTTAGCCCTCTTGATTTTCCCTTCATTTTTTTTGTAAAATTTTTTTTAAATTTTTAATTTCATACATTAGTATGATGATCGATGAATAACCTCTCTCTCTCACTCTCTCTCTCTCTTTATATATATCTCTCACACACTCTCTCTCTCTCTCTCTCTCTCTGTACCTTAGTACACAGCCAGCGAAGTTGATGATCTTTTTTTGTTTGGTTGCAGGACAGGGAAAGAGATTTTGAAAGGCAGGCGGTGTACACGTGTACGTATTGCGGGGCCGCATTTCCGCATCAGAGTAAACTAACCAGGCATATATTGTCGCATAGTTTGGACTCGTTGAAATATCGCGAACAAAGTCAACCTCATTTACAATACGCTCCGCATTCGGCGGCGGCGGTAAGCGCCTCGTCGGCGGCGGCTGCGGCCCTAGGCCTGGCGGCGGCCGCCGCAGCCGTCGGCGAGAACGCCAGCGACGCCGAATGGGGCGGAATGCGTACGCCTTTGATGGAGCTGGCGCACGACGCTTCGCAGACCGGCTCGGCCGACGCAGCCGAATCGCCCGGAGCCGTTTGCAAATTCTGCGGCAAGGCGTTTCCGGACGTGAGTTCGCTGATCGGCCATTTACCAGCGCACACCGGCGATCGACCGTTCAAATGCGAGTACTGCGGCAAAGCGTTCAAGCTGCGACACCATATGAAAGACCATTGTCGCGTCCACACCGGCGAACGTCCGTTCAGGTGTTCGCTGTGCGGCAAAACCTTCTCCAGGTCTACCATATTGAAGGCGCACGAGAAAACGCACTATCCCAAATACGTACGTAAATTCCTCTCGTCGCCTAGTCCCGAAGAAGAGCACAGGCCGCCCGATCTGCCGCCTTCTTTACCTTGTGATCTATCCGTCGTATCCATGTCCGAGAATAACAACGTCGAAGCTTCTACCAGCGCGCCGCCTACCGCCATGTTTATGCATAGGCCGACGCCGTCGCCGTCGCCATGACTTATGCTCTACAGTTACTACTATTACCATCAATATTTCGCCCAAATTTTTAGATAAAATTTTGTTTGTTTTTAATTTCTCTATCCTCTATCTTTTTTTTCTCCCTTTTGTTTTTTTTCCTCTTTTCATTTTCGTTTTTCTGTTTATTTTACTTTTTCTTTTTTCTTTTTTTTTTTTTTAAATCCATGTTTCGTGGTAAAACAAAACTATATATCTACCTATGTAATTAAGAGAAAAAAATTTACAATTTATTTTTTTCTTCATCATTCGTTCGTTCGTTCGATTCCTTTCGTTTTTATTATTTTTCTCGTCTCTCTCTGTTTTTTTTTTTTTTTTTTTTTTTTTTTTTTTTTTTTTTTTTTTTTTTTTTT
>FIZR01003620.1:0-19041 GCA_900060175.1 Ferrisia virgata
GTCTAATCCAACAAATCTAACTTCTTTTATTCCGTGCCTCTGGCCTTTGTTGCAGTATAAGGCACGTAAATGGAGGAAGTAAGTAAGTAAGTGAAACCCGAAACTTTGGAATAAAAACGAACTCATTCGAAAATTTTTCAAAACAAATTACGAGACAAATTAGGTTGAAAAACGCAATATGAACTTGTTCAGGAAAAGGAAGAGAGGGGCTATAAAAATATCAATTATTATTATAAAATTTTTAACGGGCAAAAATTATCGAGAATAATTCATTTTTAATGGCCAAAGAATGTATTTTTGGAAAAATTTTGGCCAATTTACACATTTTCTGAATAGTTTGAGCCCCCAGAACGTTGAGGTATAAAGCAAAATTTTTCGTTCAAAAATACCTTCAACTTCGCACTATCGCACTGACTGGTTGATTGAAGTTTAGAGTCATTTTATAGGCATAAAACTCGAGATAAGAAAAAAACGAGTGATACATTTTTCTTACATTTTCATGCACAAAAGAGCTCCTAACGGGGAGCTCGGGGCTGCAGCTTCGTCAGCTTTCCTTCAATCCGAGCCTGCTCACACCCCACCACTGTTCAATAGAAAACAGGAAGCGCTCGTATTTTTATTTTATCAATGAACAATTTTTATGTTTCTTTCACTTTAGAAAAATCGAGGCCCAAAAAACCGAGCACTGCGATGCTTTTTTTTCACTTTTTTTGAAAAACATCTATTTTTTCAAAATATCAATTATCAAAATTTCAAAAACAAAGGTGAAGGGCCAATTAAAAATGACAACATCGACCTCATACATAAACCCCATTTTTTTTTTTCTAAACTGTTACTTCCCAATTGCTCGTGGGCTAAGCTCAGCCTCAGTACAATGACAGTATCGATGGCGGTCGTCAAGTAAACGAAAACAACAAAAAAGCCAAGCATTGACATTATTGGCGAGTATTATCAAACTGGTACAAAGCATCGAGTTAATTAGCCGATATTACGTGTTGAGGGCAGATGCGCTCGACTGGTTATACCACTGCTCGTTTCCCTTTTCCTGCACCTGCGTACCGTATACGTATACAATACCCTATACTCGTAGGTACAAATCTACGTACACAAGTATTGTGTATACAAACCATACACTTACACACCGAGCATTCGTTAAACATATATACACGAGTAAAAAACGCACATCATCTATAATGGAAAAGAAAGAGAAAGAAAGGTATATTATAGAGGGAAAAAAAAGGCACACGCGAGGCGAAAAAATTACACCTACGGTGGGTTGATAACCGGCCCCGAAAAAGGAACTATGCTGGATAGGTAAGCTAGGTACATACGTACTACAAACTATACTGTATTTCCGGATACGATGAATCGCTATTTACTACTCTGTATAAGCCAGACAGACGTTTTAAATGTACCACAGCTACACGTCGAGCATAGCGTTTTACTGCGAACGAAACTGGTTCTAGGTATACTAGATTTTTTTTTTTATATGTCATTTCATCTCATAGTATAATAATTTTTGAATGAAATGTACGAGTATGTACTTCTGAAACGATGACGAGCTAAAAAAAAAAAAAAAAAAAAAAAAAGGGGTTAACAGGTTTAGCTAGCATCTCCCTTTAGATAACCTATATAATTTGAGGGTACAAACATCTCACATCCGGTTGGCAGTCCCTTCATTACTTAGCTCGTAGTTAGGTATCGAACATGTGAGTATGGGAAGAAATTACCTTTGGAAAATTTGTAGTCTTTTCTTTGATCTCGGGAGTACTCGGTGACAACACAAAACAGTACAACGAGATTCGCGGACTCGGTTTCATCGAACAGATTCGATACATGAGACGTACACTACACGTACACGAATGTAAGCACAAAAACACCTTCCACCGAGATCAGAATAAATAAAACTGAATAACTTTCGAAGTACTTATTTTAAAGATGATGGTACTGCATGTTGGCAGCAGGTGTTACATTGTACTACGTACACAAACCACTATGGCGTAATTTTACAAATTACAAATAGGTAGGTTAGGTACCTACTATAGGTAAATATGAAGTGTAAGTGAAAAAAGAAATCAACATTTTTTTTTGTTCAGTGATTCGGACCTTATGTATTAATTTATAGTTCATTTAATTGAACGAGAATGATTGCAATAAGATAAGAGTAATAAGTATTACTGGTTTGAAATCACGCGGAAGAGTTGAAAACACCGCACTGATGGTCGGTGGTTTACATGTTTAAAGTTCGAGAAATTCAACTAAACTACTTCTTTTCACTTGCATTCGAGTATTTTTCTGCAAGCAATACATACTGACGAGAAGAAAACGCCATTGATAACCGGATAATTTGCCCTTACAACATAACAATTGGATTAACATGAAAAAATTGCTTGAAAGTTGACGAATGAATAATTACGATAAGAATTTTCAATAAAACCAAACTCACTTCAAAACGTACAAACTACCAATGTTTATACCTCGTACGAATAATACAAATGATGATAACATACAATTATGATGTCAATTGACGAATGAATAAATACTCTACTGCTTGCGTTACAATTGCTCGTATGTAATCTACGAATCAGGGTGATTTAGGATGAGTCACCACCCTGCATTGAATTCGTTGAATTTATTTATTTAACTTAAAGGCATAAATGTAAATTATTGAAACCCGGTATTTTGACATATAAACTGAAAACAAGTGAAGAAAATTCGAATATTGTACACACGCGCATACGTTTACGTACATTACATACAGTGGTCAACACTAGGTTTTTTTTTTTAGAGGCAGGAAATCTCGTGCAAAATTGAATCAAAAACTGAAATGAAAAAACGTATATTGTAGTCCATTCTTTCCTCTACCCATATGCAGATTCAAAATTTTCTTAAAACCACCATTTCAGACGTAAAAAATTTAAAAAGGAAGAAAGGTCGAAAAATATTGGTTACAAAAATATTCGGACTAATGTTAAATTCCCATAAGAGAATGGACGAAAAATGCACTTTATCTTGAATGAGTCATCGGATTCGAGTGATTTAGCCAGTTTGAGCTTGATATTAGGTACTACTGGTCGTTGTGCAACAATTTATGTTATTTCTACAATCCGCGAATTTGAGAGAAGCACAGGAGAGACGGTGTAAAAAACGTTCGGTTAAAAAATACATGTGTTCAAATGGGGACAAAATATATATTTTTTTACACCGTCTCTCCGAATATTTATGTTGACAACTGTACATAAATTTGTGTTTTTTTAAATCGATGCTGAAAAATGTACTGTAAGATAATTTGTAGTACAAATCAATGACGTAGCAACACCACACTTCTGAAGAGGGGAAGGAGATAAGCTAACTTTGTTTTTAAATAAAAAATATACATATGTACATATGTAGCTTAAACGAAGCAAGAGTGAAAATTTTGCAATAATTCGAAAATTAAAGATCGGAAAATTGGCATTTTGGTACCGAAATTTACTTTTTTTTCTTGCTCAGAATAAATTACTTCTTACGAGTGAAAAATCGCTGTAGGAGAGTGTTAGTCTCCTCTCTATACACTCCGTAGTCTGAAAGATACATCATTAAACTTTCATTTGCCCCAATATCGATCAAAATTGCTCAAAAAATCGGTTTGATAGCAGACTGAACACCTAAGTGAGATCATTTAAACAGTAGTAAAAGTAGAAAATTGCAAAATGTGGAATCAACTACAATGAAAAAATGCTTAGCATCTGAAATATTACTAATGATAATAATAGTATAATTTTACTCTTAATCGTGACCTTTTCATTTCGCACTTCTTCTACATATGCAGGGTAATTTTTGACACCAGAAACGAATTCTTCGTGAAATTTTAGTATAAAAGTGTAGTTTTGGAAGTTATTCAGATAATTGATACAAGAATCACAAAGATTCAGAAAGTTTAAACTTTAAACTTAATTTTCTGAACATTTTGTTTCTTCTCGTTTCATGACTTTCTAAATATCAGATGCCTCTAGTTCGGCGAAAAATGGACCCAGCACGCTCATCCAGTGCTCGTCTTGATTTCCTCTATTATTTCAGCGAAAAAAATTATTATCAAAAATTCCGACTTTAAGTAGGTACCTTTTTGCTGCACAGCACACGCATAGTTTTTCGAACGAAAAAAATTTATTAGCTCAATACTTATAGAAATCATTATTTTCGTATTTCCAGAAAATTTTTCTGAGATGTACATAACAGCAGTATTATGAAAGACGAAGAAAAAAAAAACAAGTTCAATAGTTTTTTTAACGAACGAAAACAATTGCCTCTTCAGATAGACGAGCATACAAGTTTCCAAGTACATGTAAATGAACATCAGTTTAAGGGTAAATATGGGGGTGGGGGATTTTGCTTTTTTGGAAACCTGCAAACAGCCAGGTCACAATAAATGCGAAATGATCTCAAAAGGATGTGGTAAAAATTTCAGCCCCTTAACTCAATTTTAGCTAGAAAATTTTCAGAAGATTGAATGAAAATTTTTTCCAGAAATAGAATATTATCACATACATTTAAGCCCAAAATGGCCATTCACGAGAAGTTTTCATCATTACCTTTCATTTCAGTGGTTCTTAAAGAATATCACTTTTTGCGTTTTTTCGCGATTTTCTTAAAAATCTATGAAGGAAATTTTTTTGAGAAAATGCCCCTCAGAAATGGATTTAGGATATAAATTATAGATGGTTAAGCGCAATATTTAAATTTTTATCTCCCACAGACCATTTTTCACAGGCATTTATAAAGGATAGTTTTTCCCATCTTTTAAAATCAATATGTTAATAAAAATGTTTTAAAATACATTTTCGAATAAATTTTCACCAAAAGCAATACGTTTCAGTTATTTTTGATTCAAAGGCAATTTCTTTTCAGCCGTTTACACTATATTTTTGTGTATGATGGAATACCAATTGAGAACATCTAAAAAGGGCAACAGTGGGGAAAACAGATCTTAAATGAATGAAGGTAAGTCTGCTTGGTCTATTTTACTCAAATTTCCTGAAAAAAAATTCTACTGATGTGAAAAAATTCTTGAAAGAAAACGAAAAAATCCATTCTTTAAGCACCCCTGAAAAATCGTCTAAGGGAGATAAAATTGAAATACTGCGTTGAATCATCTAAAATTGATGTTTTACATCCATTTCAGGAGGGCGTTTTTCAAAAAAAAACTTCCTTCCTGCTTAGTTTTTCAAAAAAACGTAAAAAAATGTAAAAAGTGAAATTAAAAAAAAAATCTTGAAAAGAGGGATAATGATGAAAACTTGACGTCATTGATCACTTTGAGTTCAAATACGTATAAAAATTCCATTTTAAAAAAAAAAAAAAACTTCAAAAAAATGTTTATTTTTTTTTTTTAAATTTTTTAAAATTTTCAAACTTCAAGTATTGAATTAGGGAGCTGAAATTTTTACCACATTCCTGCGGGATAGTTTCTTCACAAATAAGACTCCGTGATTTGCAGATTTCCAAAATAAGCAAAATTCGGCCCACCCTAATGAATACGTACTGAGTGGTACACTTCTGAAATATTCATACTTGCCTGACACAAGGGTTGTGGCTACCTACTAGGTTAATTTTTGGGTATATTTTAAAATTTAAGTTTAAATGCCTCTATGCAAAATTTTACCATCCTATGCCCTTGGCAGAGAATTCTATAACTTTCCAATGTGGGTCAGTTTAAAAAAAAAAACATAATTTCCCGTTTTTAAGTAAGTAAGAAGTTGAAACAAATGTTTTTTTCAAACGTGGCCCGCTAAAAAAATAACGATTAGTTTTATATTTCCACCAGAGAGGCTCGCTAAGTTGCTGGATTTTGGTTGAAAGTTCTGAAATGGTGCTTTTTTTGAGATTCCCGAAAATGCATTTTTCCATTTTATTCGAAAACGATGCATCCTAGTAAAAATTTAAAGCCGTAGAGAATCAAATTTCTAATCGATTATCCCTGTTCAAATTTTTTCCAAGATGAATAGTTCGCGATATAATCAAAATTTCCGTACGTCCAAATTAATGAGGAAAAATATTAAAAAAATCATAACATCCCAAAATAATTACAAGGGCCTTGAAGGAAGGTCCCAAACTATAAATGAATGTGGAAAATCGGCGACCTTAAGCTGGTTAGAATTAATAAGCTATTCATTGTTTCCTTTTTTTTATAAATTTTTGCTACATTGAGTGAGCTGATGGGGAGGAAAGAGGGGACGAAAGGAGGGATCCGATCAAAAAAATAAGTGAATATTCAAACTCAGCGCCCACGAATTAATAAAAATCGATAAGTCGCAACACTTTTTCCATTTTTCTGAATTTGAATTAAAATTGAGAACCCTTGTGCTCCCTTGGATGTGCTGGGGCTCGAGATCCCAAAGATTTTTTCTCAAAAAATCAAATCAAGGTTTACAAATTTTTTTTATCAATTTTACATCTACTTTCAATTTCTTAAATTTAAGCTATTAGACAAAAAAATCGAAATTGTTCAAAAAATTGTGAAGGATCCCCCCACCCCCCTGCCGAAATGATTTTTTCACCAAATCGCCGACAGGAATATAGAAAAAAAAAATTGAGCAAAATCGAATGAGTCAAAGTCAGATTTGAAGCATTTTGACATGGAATGAGAGCCTTATTCAACAATAGTATGTTTCCATATTGCTCAGAAAGATCTTTTAACCAAATTAAGTAGCTTTTATGTACTTTAAAAAAAAATAAAATTTTGTATACTCAGCTTCTTTTTAAGCCCGTCTACCCCTCCGCATAGCAGCATTTGAGCGCTACCAGACCGGTACACTCGGACTTGACGTAAAAAATGACATCGAACAGCAATGGTTTGAATCATTAAGTTTTGCGGATCGAAGGTTCATGAAAGTTGCCAACATTTGAGCTGAAAGCAGCAGTTGTGCATTGTTAGTCTGGTGGTATTGGAAATGGATTCATTTAAAAATGATTGGAATCGTTGATAAAAACAATCGAGTTCTAAGGGAAAATACAAACAAAGGACCGCATCGTGAAACTACAATACCGAAAAAATTGTCCCACTGAAATCATACGAAATACACTCAATAAGAGGAAGATTCATCCAACTTATCTACGGTATATTCTTCCGCGAAGGAGAGATATTCTCAAGGGCTAGTCGAGCCGGAGGTCAAAAATCTACCCGAGATTAAAAATCCGATTCCACGACGACCTTGACGACTGTACATCGTATCAAGTACATCTTACGATACCAATCTCCACTTTACAAGCACTGGTACACATCTACTACTACATACAATTCGGCATTTGAACCTGCCATACCAGTGGAAAAATTCCAAGCACAACGCGATCGTAACTCCTACGCACTTGGCAAATCTAACCAAGTTCACATCTAGCATTTGCGCCATTCAAACCAACCTGTACACACACGCAGCATACAAATCCCAATAAATATACACATGTACGTAGATACATATACCTGGCCAAAGTATACAGGTAGGGGAAGGAGAATATGAGGAGAAAGAAAGAATACGCACGTCTCGATGGAATCTTCGTGTATAAAGGAAACAAAAGAATGCAATAAAAACTCGTTTCTTTCTTTTGTAAAGCTGGATAACGTTCGATTCTTCGACACGTATAATTACGAAGAAGACGACGACGACGACCACGACGTTCTGTTCACTTATCTCTTGGCACCGGGAAGAAAAAGGGAACTGGTTGCGTAGGTATTGTAGATGTAGACTGGTAGACTGTGTTGTCGAAGTCGAAGTCGAAGTCGAAGACCACAGAGCACACAGCCTAGCCTGTGGCAATAGGAGAAGACCGCAACATACACGAGAAGGGAATACTCACAGCCGCGTAAACGTACCAAAGACCAATACAAGAATTTCTTTTCTTCCAGTTTCTCATCTCGAGCGGTGGATAAGTTGAAGAGCTGCGACTGAAAATTTTGTTTTACGATTTTCGCTGCATAGGCATCGATTCGCCATCAAATTGGTATTTTTGATAAGGCAGTACCGAAGTATACAATACATACATATGCAGCAGCCACATAGTGAAAATGGGCACTTCGAAGGAATGCTCGGTTTTAATGGTATGCGAGTAATTTTTTTCCGATTTGTCTTTCTCTCTCACTCTTATTTTTTTGCATCGCACGATCATGAAGAGGCGTTGTTTATCACGATGTAAATATACGTACGTATTGTCCGTTTGATGAACAAATTTATTCGTTTCGTAACCAGTTTTCGTCCGCACCGGCGTGTACACTTTTCCACAGTCACGGCCGCTGACCATTATTATGGGAAACTTATACTATATCAACGACGATATTCGTAAGTACACATCTTTGTGTATTACCTATCTACATATATAAATACAACGTCGTGTGTATGCGTAAAACCTAAGTTACATTACATTTGTCAGGTTCAAATCCACACATGAATTATTTTTACATTATCATGTACTTGATACTACAGCCAAACACAGTATTATAGCAATTCACATCGAATGATGGCAAAAAGTGATCTAACACTCAATGTGCCATCGAGCACGAATATAAACAAAGCCTTGATACAATTACCGTTATTCCCTAAACTTCTTACCATTTATCGAAAGTCTGAACAGACTTTTTCTTCCATTTAATTTTAAAATATGCAAACCATTTCTCTATAGATTAATATTCTACAGTAACAATTGACGAAGAAATATCATCACCATAGACTCCTTTACATTACATCAGAAATTCCGCTGTAGGAAAGTAGGAGACACACATTTTTGCGTTGCTATTTGAGTCCAATTTTTATAAAATATTGTAGATAAGCGAGTTGTTCCAACCATTTATTGAATAAAAAAAAGGAGCGTACTAGGGGTACAGGTAGGTAGTGGGATGGGCCGAATTTAAAAATTTAATCTTTCCAATTCAATTTTTTCAACCAGCAAAATTGAATCAAAGTTGAAAAATTTTCAAACACGGGAAATATCATTTGCAACTTTTTTCCAAAAATAAAATTATTATACATTTTATTCTTAAAATTATCATTGTTGGTAAATTTTCACCATATTTCCTTTTTTCAGGGGGTTTTTCAACATGTAATTTTTCGCCTTTTTCATGATTTTCTGAAAAACTATGAAGGATTTTTTTTTAAGAAGCGCTTTTTTGACATAGATGTAGGACATCAATTTTACATCACTAAACGCAGCATTGAAATTTTATCTACCACAGATGATTTTTCAAGAATGCTTGAAGAATAGCTTCTTCGTTTCCTTTTCAAGAATTTTGTTTGCATCAATAAAGTTTTTTCTCTATAGTGAAATAGGCCAAGTGCACCGATCTTTGTTCATTTCAGGTTAGTTTTAATCGCTTGTACTCTTTTCAGGGGTTCTCAATAGATATCCCAACATACAAAAATACAGTATAGATTGATAAAAAATAAAAAAATATATATATAAAATTGCATCAGGGGGTCTAAATTAAATGGAATATGTTCCCTTTGATACAATTTTTTTTACTTTCAAGAGATTAATTTTAAAAGACGTTAAAAATGATCGTTTCTGAGTGCCCTTGAAAAATTGGCTATGAGAGAGAAAATTGAAATATTGTATTCAATCATCTAAATTTGATGTTCTACATGCATTTCAAAAAGGCGTTTCTCAAAAGAATTTGTTTCATAGTTTTTCAGAGAGTAGTGAGAAAATGCCAAAAATGCCAACTTTTTAAAAACTCCTGAAAAAAAAGAAATGCTGAAATTTCGCCAAAAATGATAATTTTGGGTACAAATAAATAAATAATAAGTTCATTTTTCAAAATGATTTTCAAAAAAAAAAAATTCTCATTTTTTAAATAAATTTTTGAAATATAGCGAACTTTGAGTCTGCTTGGCAAGTTTAAATAACTGAATTAGAAAGCTGCGATTTTTACCACGCAATATTGAGGTCATTTCGCAACTATTGTGTCTCAGTCGTTAGCAAATCTTCAAAAAAAGCAAAATTCGACCCACCCTAGTAGGTGCTAGCTACCTGCTCCCAAAAGACACATGTATAGGATTCTCACTGAGTTTACATACAAAATTTAAACCGCTAACTTAGCTCAATTCAGTGGGAAAATATGGGAAGAAAAAACTCGAAAAATGAGAAAAACCGTCCAAAAAAACGATGTTCTCGGATCTGTGAGTGGTTGTATCGAAGCTGAAAAGTTGACCCCCCCCCCTCCCACAGGTACATTTTTATACTAAATTTCAACCATCTATTTTATTTTAGAGGAAATATCTTCGAGTAACGTCCTTTCTTCAAGGTCAATCGGAGAAAAACCTTTTAATTCTTTATCGATTGGCTTAAAAGCGAAACATTTTTTGAATGTTTAACCCTCAGCATCCCCTCCTCCCAATTAGGACATGACTGAAATTTAGATTCAAGGTCATCTCCACTTAAAAAATATGTAATCAGAAAATCAGGCTAAAAACTCATCATCTCCATATTTGAAATCTCAAGAAAAAGATATATATATATAAATTTCTTGATCAAACTAGTAAACGAAAACCAAAATGATCCATTACAAGGAAGAAAATAGCATTTTGAGCCTCAAACAAGAGGTTGAATGGCACTGATACTAAAAATATACAATTTCTAATGATTTTCAACGCGTTAGTTTCGAAAATTTTTGAAATGAAAATTGTAAAATTCACCTTTAAAAACTATACTCGCCAATGTCCTTGCAAAATGGCTAAAAAAAAGATATCTTTATTACACATTCTACACTAGTAATCAGGCACAGCACGACTTTACAATTTAACACATGCAAATTCGTACTTGAAAACACTTTGTTGTACTACGTACCAAGATAAATTAACCGAACTGATAGAAATTTGAAATAAGCTTTTTAGCATAGCAAAAAAAGTAATGAAGTATACCGCAGATAAGGTGAAATATATAAATAGCAATCTTTTCAACTATTTCTCAAATACGTTACTTATAAGTAGTTGGTGTTTGTGTCAAGTATAACGTTTGAAAGAAAGTTGCTAGAATTTTAAAAATGAACTTCAAACCGTCCATTGCAATTTTACTCTTCCTTTTCATATTCGGGAGTATTAATTTAGTTTCGGCAGGGTTCTACCTGACACTATTGTTAGCCCCAGTATTATTCGGCGTAGGTTTTTTATGCATTTCTATTCTGGGAACCCCCGGTATCGGACTTGCTCTCCTCATCTTGGCCGTTGTTTTGTTCCTTCCAACACTTTAGGTAAGAAAATTTTCTTCATTGGAGAAAAAAGTATTTTAATTTTAAAATAAACTAATCAACCCTTCGCCTCTTTTTTTTAATGAAAATGAAAGATTAAAAAGAATTACAATGAATAGAACAAACCGTACTCAATTTGCTTAATTAGAACTCGAGATAGAACAGTTTAAAAATTCGATGGTTGAGGAACTCCCCCCCCCCACAGCTAAGATACAATTTCTTCAGTTTTCGTTTCACGCGTGGTACCACAACGAGCGTGATTCGAATTGCTTAAAAGTTTCACATAACAGAGTAGTCAACTTACTAATTCGGAGATCGTTAAAATTTAAATCATTACCATTAATTTTCAGAAATTTTCCATTTTAACACATCAAAATCAATTTTTCTGTTGACTGCTTTGTAACGCGAAACTTTGAGCAATTTTAATTGGAATTAATTTTTTTAGACTAGCGAACAAAAATTGTGAAAATTTCAAAAATGAACTTCCAACTATTTATTGCCGTTTTGCTTTTCGTTTCCATATTTGGAACTTTCCACGCAGTTTCTGCTGAATTTTACCTCGCGGTATCATTAATTCCAATTTTATTTGGCCTAGGCCTTAGTTTATTTATCCTTCTAACTCCTCTGGGTTTGGGATTCCCAGCTGTTGGTTTGTGTTTTTTATTATTTTTCGTTGCTCTGCTCATTCCAACACTTTAGGTAAAGAAAGTTTTCTTCATTTAAAAAAGTTATTTTTTTAAGATTGAAACTAATAGGTAAGTACATAGTAAAATGCTAATCCGTTCTACTCAAAATAAATAATTGCATGCAATTCAAAATTGGAGTTCATGCAAGCTTATGGTTCAGGTCAAAAAGTATTTCAACATTTGTTTTAAAAAATCCTACATCATCTACTGATGAACCAACATTCGAATAGATTGTTGTTAGATTTTTTCTCAAGAATCGGAACATAACAACACACAGTAATTGAAAAATGTGGTTAAAGACGTATAAATAGATGTATCGAAAAATTCGGATTCTCGTTTTATTACCAAAATTTAAAATCCGAAACTAAAGTCCTTCGGAGTTTCAAAAAATTTCAAAAAAAAATTTACAAGTCAATCAAAAATATGTTTCGAGACAATTTTCCGACTTTACTTCACTTTTCTTTTTAGAAACACAATATGAAATACCTATAACTTGTATTACATATTCATAAACCCTACCGTTGAAATACAGAAAAAAATTGATTTTAATCAGATATTTTTTTTTCAATCCTAATAATAAATTATGTTCAACAACTACAACATTTTCTTTCCAAACAGATTACTATTTTTGATATAAAAATTTTTTTTCTAGACGTAAATTTTATCAGGAACTACCGCCAATTTAAAAAATTTTTTTTTCAACTTTATAAACAAACTGCGGTATATTATCATCAGTTTTTTTCACCATGATTCATTTTCGGGATTCTCATAGTAATTGAAAAATGAAAATTCGTGTATTTTTTGTGATATTGATTAATCTGTATAAAAAAATAATAAGAATAATTGCCAGTACGAAGCAAGAACAACATTTCAACTAAAAATTCGAAATGACAATTTGAAAATTACTGATTTATGATACTTTTTTGTTTATAAGAATTGTAAATTAAAAAGTTAAATTCACAAAAAAATACAAAAATTAATAAGTGATCAAATTTGTGAAATTTTGTGATTTCAAAGTTATTTTATGCAAATATTGTGCTTCTTTAATGTTTTTGTAATCAGCCCATGATTTTGGAATCGTTCCCTTTTCGATAGCAGCTTTCATTGCAGTTGTAATGAAAATAGATAAATTTTCCATAGCGCTAACTTCCAAAAAAATCCAATGTGTTGACGTCACAAATTTTTTTTTAATTTCATTCATCAGATTGGCAATATGTACAAATCAAAGGATACATAGTTGTAATATAATTAATTTTTATCACATCATCACATCGATTTGATCCCATTTTGCCACTATTGCTTTCTACCTGGTTTCATTTTTTAAGCAAATCCAAATCCTACTACTTTTGCAAACAATGAATTACTTTTTAAAATTTCCTGACTTATTGTCTTGAAAAATTATCAAATAAATATTTTTACCCTCTGATTTCAGATATAAACCGTTACACAGGACGTGCTGTTTCTGTTTTCCTGAAGAAAAAATGCAGAAAAGTACAGTGTGTCACTTATTTTCAAGATTTTCTTGAACATTTATCGAATTTAATTACTAATTTCTATTAAGAGGTGACGGTAACGGTAAAATTTGATTTCAATAGTAACTCGCGTGTAAAATAATTTAATAGAAAATTGAATTCTAAAAATATCATTGTTCAATCTAATAAAATTTGATTATTAAAATGTAATCCGAAATTATTTCACATAGTGATCTGTTCTTTCAAAAATTGGTCAAGATTTATTTTACTTAGAGAATAAAATAACCGCCTTTCATTTTTAATTTTGAAATGAATCTATAATAGAAAAACTTCATAATAATAAACAAATTGAAGACTCCTCAAAAAATGGATTATTTTAATCAAACGAACTGAATGAAAAAGAATTTATGAACCCCCAAAGCTGGGTTGAACGTGGCCCCAACTCATAAGCACACATTACCAATCTCTAACACACTTTGTGAATTGATAATCATCAGGCACAGCGTGACTTTAAAAAATACATGGATTTCTCGAAACAGTAAATTTATATTTCTAGGTACTTTTGACCCTACTAATGATAAAAATTTCGAACACAGTTAGGAACATTACAAAAATGTACATCACAAACAGGTAAAGCAAAGTACAAAAAGCTCGGCTTTTACAGCATATTTCTCACTCAAGTTATACATTTTCGTGCTCGGTACAAAGTTCAAAAAAAGGTTGTAAAAATTTCAAAAATGAATTTTAAACCGTCAATTATCGCTCTGATTTTCCTGTTCTTATTTGGAACTTTCAATACAGTTTCGGCTGGATTTTTCCTCTCGGTTTTATTAATCCCAGTAATATGTGGCCTTAGCATCAGTTTAATAATTGTTTTATTTCCATTGGGTTTATCATTCGTTGGTATTGCTGTGGGTGCCTTACTCTACTTCGTTGCACTACTCCTTCCAACACTTTAGAAAAGAATTTTGTTTATTTGCAGAACAATATTGTATTTCTCACACTGAAACAGGTAATTAGATACTATAATAAGTATCCATCCGTTGTATTCTCGTATTTAGCATTATTCTTTCCATTTGTACGTATTTTACTATATGTGCGTTCAATAATTAATAAAGCTGTAAGAACCAACATTTAACGATTCGAGGTATAACTACTTTCGTCTCAATAGAAATCCAAAATTCGAGTATGAGCGACACCTTTGAGAATTATTTTATTGTAATAGAATTTTGCGCCATTTCTTCTTTGAAAAAATTTTTAGGAAATCTCAAAAAACAAAGATTAAGTAATTGGATATCCAGCACAAAAATTTCAATATGTGTAGGTTGAAAAGTAGGATGATTCGAATTTGGCTTTTTTTGGAAATTTGCTTGAGGTAGAGTCACATTGGTTGCGAAATGAACGCAAAATTATCAAGACAACTCTCTAACTCAACTTTTTCCACTTGTAAAACAAATTCAAATGCTCAAAAAACTTCAAAAATTAAAAAAAATTGAAATTTTTAGGTAGTCATATTTAAAGCAAAATTGATCATAGGTCACAAGTATTCGCCATTACTCCTTAGTTAAAAAAATGCCACATTTTGCATTTTTGTCCAATTTTCTGAAAAACTTTTAAGATATCAATTTCAGATAATTGAGCGCAATATTCCAAATTTACCTTTTCTCTTTTCAATAGATGATTTTTTTAGAAAAAAGTACTTGGAAAATTGTTTTTTCAAAAACATTTTTATGTTTTTTGAAAAGCGTCAAAAAGTGATGTTTTTTGAGTGTACCAGACCATTCGACGGGTAGGAGCGAGGGGGATGGGCATTTGAC
Source organism: Ferrisia virgata (assembly GCA_900060175.1). NCBI lineage: Eukaryota > Metazoa > Arthropoda > Insecta > Hemiptera > Pseudococcidae > Ferrisia > Ferrisia virgata. The sequence goes on from FIZR01003620.1 coordinate 15,185, forward strand.
ATTAAAATATTTCGCGAATCATCAAAAAATTGATGTCTTATTCTTACATAATTTTTCACAAAGTTACGAAAAAGTGCAAAAAGTGTATGAAGGAATAACAGTAAAAATTTGCCACCATAAAAATTTTATTTCGTTTTTTTGAAAATTTTTTGAACTGCGAGTTAGTTTTGCAAATTGAAAAAATAGAGCTGGATGGCTAAAATTTTTACTACATTGTTTTTAGATCAATATTGGGACTCCATTTTTTGCAAAATTTCAAAGAAAGAAGTAAAATTCAATCCAACATATCGAAATGTGAAAATTTATTATTCAAGCGAAAAAATATATTAACATTGATGTGCTGACAATTTCAGTCTCAACCCATTCTAAACATTTTTAATAATTAGAAAATCATTTCACTATAGAAATACGTTGAAAATTGGTATGTACATTTAACAGGTGCCTCAGATGAGCCTTTTGGGGATTTTTACTTTACAGCCTTATTGCACCCCTTTACAGCCCTAAAAATATAGTTCTTTGGTCGCTTTTTCAAGTTTTTTTTGTGTTTATTCCCCGCATAATTCCCCTCCAAATTGAGCTAAGAAGTTGAAAGTTGGTATGTATATTTAGTAAGGGCACCAGATTTGACTTTTGGAATGTCTCGACTATTCAACCTGATTGCACACCCTCTCACAGCCCCAAAAATTTAGTTTTTTGATAGATTTTTCTTATATTGAGCTAGGAAGCTGAAATTTGGAATATAGATTTAGTATAGATCTTAGATATGCTTTTCGGTGGTGACGACTTTTTAGCTCCATTGTACTCCCTTACCTGTACGCTGTACCATTTTGCGATACTTTTTTCTGAATTTTCTGAAAGTTATCATACTAAGACTTTTGCAACGTTCATTCATTCATGTGACTCTGTTTTGCAAATACTGAGATTTATCATACTCCGATTTTTTTTTTTAGATCTAACAGCAAATCAAGCTAATATGCCTATGTTTATGTAACACTTAAACAGTCAACAAAATTTTTCAATATTATCAACTCATCAAATCAATACTTTTCCCGCCTTTGTTTTCAGATTTGAAAAATTACACGAGAGAAGTTCCTCTTATCAACCATGAAGTTTACAGTTTACAATTTGACTATTTTAAAGATTTTTTGAAACATTTTCAAGATATAATTTAAAATTCCAATCAAAAGGTGGCCGTTGCAATCAGTTTGTTACAATAATAATATCACATAAAAAATCCAATCCAAAGAACTAATATTCATAGATACACACATTATTTTTTTTTTTGAAATAAAATACACATCAAGCAACAATAATTTTTGTAGAATTTATCATTTACTGCGAAAGGCATACATTCAAAAAAGCTCATTAATTTTTTTCGACGCGTAGTTTGAATACTGAAATTATCAACGACTTGCGTCATTATACACTCGTACGTAATCACAGGAAAAAAACTACGATAAGGTCAATTTCTTTCATTCCTTTAGTTTCACTAAAGTTATCAATTACCACAATTCCTTTCTTCAAACATTTCAGCATACACATACATACGATATGGTCATCGAAAAGGAACGCCAACACATACAACGATATTCACCGCACAAAACCTCCTCAGCCTAGCCTAACCTTTGGGAAATAAACCCTTGCTCAAAAACCCCTACTTTCCGGCCACTAAATCAAATCATCCATGTAGCACCACCAGTCAAATACTATAGATAATTACAAAAAAAGGGCGTGGGTCAGCAACACTTTGTGATCGATTTACGAGCATCCTCTTATAACGTGGTAGGTGGCACTGGACTAGTCTCCATGACCATACACCGCACCGGTCCTTACCCGTTATGGGAATTTTTTTTCTCCACACCATTCTCTGTATCTTCGCATCGTGTCGGGGCTGGGGGCAGTAATCTAAAGATTAAAAATATGAAATCTGATAGGTCATCGACGTCAGTGGACCACAACAAGCTATATAAATATTACGCATCGTTGAATTTCGAACGTGTCTTGCCGCATTCAGAGCGTAAATTTTTGCCAGTTATTACCTAACGCTGATGCAGTGCTGATGTCCTAATACGATTATCACATCCGCTGTATATAATCTTACTTAGTATACCCACTCTATGGAAAATCACCGTTTTCGTACAAGCCTTTTTTGCTGTTGTTGTTGTTGTTGTTGTTGCTGGTCTTTGTTTTCTTTCCAATACGTGCGTTGGTACAGTATACCTCTACCTATATACATCCTGATGTCTTTCTCTCTTTCTTTCTCTCTCACTCTTTTTACAATACATGTCAACAATAATAATAATAATAACAACAACAATATCATCATGACAAAATAAGAAAATCATTGTCAAGGCAAACTGAAGAATTTGTTTTGTCGTCCATTTGACGAGTCAACTCCTTCGTAGGTATTAAATACCGCCAACGTCAATAAAATATCCATCCACTTCACCTATACCTACCTATCTACGTACTGTAAGTACAGTACATTACACATAGGTAGGAGGTACACATACAATAGAATTCCGTGCGAACGTTTTATGACACTCATAGAATACACTTATTACTCTTATCGTTAATACCAAACAGAAATGTCGTATTTTATCAGAACCGTATTGCCTCTCTAAAGAGGTGATAAAAACCGCGCGTAAATGCGATTCCATTAACTAGTCCTCCGAACGCTTTTAAACGAAAAACGTGCTGCAGTTTCTTTAATTAATTATATTTTATAGCCTATCTCGCGACCTAGCTCAGCTTACATTGCGGATATGGCGAACCACCGCACCATTTTCGGATTCAGCGTGTGTGGTATTATCGATATATATTGAATTGGAATTTGCGCTAACGCAGTTTCCTCATTTTATTAGCCGTATGTATCCCATATAGATGAGATCGTATTCTGCATATGTAATGCGGAATACAAGTACGTATACGAAATACATAGAAAACGGGGAAAAATCAATATGGGTGGTAGGAATATAAGCAATGAAAAAGGGAGGGATAAAAGAATTGAACAAGATTTTTATTTAATATTACGAGAACTCCAATACTTCGGCCTTACCTTCTCAGATACCAAAACACATTGCGTACTATTCACACGTAGAAGAATGATTCATGAACCAGTCTTCAAACTAGGCAACCATACACTTCAATATAAATCCCTTTATTGACTACATCTTACATAGTGCAATGAGACAAGCCCAAGTTCTGGGCAAAGGTCTCCGACAACCGCGCCCATTCGGCTCGGTCCTGTGCCACTCTCACGAATGCTTTATTTTTTAGGGGTCTGCGTTTTTCTCTGGGACAGCAGTTAATAATTTTATACCCCCATCTTTCATCCCTAACCCTAGATATGTGTCCGGCCCATTCCTACTTCATTTTTCTGATTATGCGTGAAAAGTTTACCCTCCCCCCTCCTAGTCGTTTGTTTAGATTTCCAATGCTAATTTTGTCTTTTAGAGAGACTTTCAAAAGGGACCGGACCATTGAATTTTGGGTAACTCTTAATTTATTTTCCAATTTACTAGTCGAAGTCCAGGTTTGAGCTCCGTAGGTAATAACTGGCAACACACAACTATTTAGAATATCAACCTTATTTTTTTTTTTTTGCATAATTTCCTTTAAAAATATGTTTCATTGCCCAAAATTTACCCCACTCTAGTGCTATCCTATTGTTTACCTTTAGCTCCGTTTTGTTTTCAAAAGATAAAATTTGTCTTAAATATTTTATTTCATTCACCTTCTCGATATCCAATTCATTCAACAAATCGTCCCTTGGATTTTGATTTTTTGACATAATTTTAATTTTTGAAATGTTTATAACTAACCCTGCTTTCAAACTTTCTTTTTGAAGATCCTTC
>FIZR01003623.1:0-17872 GCA_900060175.1 Ferrisia virgata
TGTGGATTGTAGACATGACCATGTCAAACCATTTATTTTCATAGAAAAGTTCGAACTTTTAGCATATGGATTACTGAATTGAAAATAAGACACAATGCTGTTGTACACAACTTCATATTTCCTCTGTTACAAAATGTTAAGCATCGTGGAACATGATATTTCTTTTTCCCCACTGGGAATTTTAAAAAGTCTTCTAAAATAGTCTATCAATTTCCCCACTTCATTTTCAGGGGCTAGATATGCTATCTGAAAAACTGATTTACTTTGGTGGTCAACTTGATATCCACCACTAGCATAACTTGTTAGCAAGTCTGGTTTGTCTTGGGTACAAGAGGGTTAAGAGAATATACCTTTTATATTTTTAAAATATACTACTTCGATAGGTACAAAAGCACGTGCGTTTTCTCCTCGAAAATATCTCATTCGATGAAACACTTCCTTTTGTTTCGCCTACTTCAACATTGATAAAATTTGGCTCATAAGGACTGCACTATACACGTTCGCATATCGAATTTCTAGATCATCGAACTTTCTTTATTTCTTTTGGGTGCTTTTTTTTCGTGCTCTTCGCACTTCGAAACTTAAACAAGGATCTCATTTCATTGAGACCAAAATCTACGATCAATGAAGCGCGAACGTAGTTTACCGAGGTACGAATAAGGAAAAAAATACGAATAATGGACACACAGGCTCATACGTACAGGTCTAGGTACTAGATAATGGGTAAGCAGTACAAAGTACTATACGAACGAAAGCACACCAAAGCTATTATAGGTGCTTTGACCGTCGGGCCGCGCCGCTCCTCGATGCTCTTCTTTTATGTAATACGATAAACGAATTTTCTTTCCAACGAGAACGACCTACAATGCATTCAGATGTCCAGAATAACCTTCTTCTATATTTTATACCTAGTACCTATAATCCTAACATACACGATGTACTGTATGTAACACATTAATACTTTCATACCAGCTAAGCAAATATATTATATACCATCGATTAAGCCTCTACGAACAGCGTAAGATCTATACAGACCACTGAGACAAAACTATAGGTACACACACTACACACTGTACTAAATATGTGTACTCGTGCAACAGGTAGCTTCAGGCTTGTATGAAATTCGCCATTTAATAATACTCTGTATTATTTCTCGTGTATAAATCTACGTGAAACGATGCAATACGTCAGGAATGGAAGAATTTAATACATGTTCGCTATCTCTCTCTTGCCACAAGAGACGATTCCACGACGACGACACACTAAATCGTTAATACACAACACACATACACATTTGTAAGGGTATCACCTCAGTCACCTTATGCTTCGTTTTTAAAAGGTAAAATAAAAATGTATAAAACAACAATAACAACAACAACAACAACAGAAAAGAAAAACCGCTACCATAATATAAAGCCACCTGCTACTTCGAAAACACCTTCCGCTTATGCTAAACCAGGCAGGCCCATCCTTTTCTCTCCCTACAGGCCGTATTATAATTACGTATAATACGTACTAATCCTGATCGCACTACGTAGAAGGTACTCACGTATATAGATAGTATACTCGTGTACATCCCTAACGCATTTATCAACCTTTTGGCTCCCTTTTAAACCGACTCGATCCTAATCTTGGCTCAAATTTAGACTAGCTAATAGCTATAAGCGAAAAGTAGCCGAACAGGCAAAAAAAAAAAAAAAACGATAAAGAAAAGAGAAGCTTTTGATTAACGAGTTCGGTTATTTGTTTCATGTTGTCGGGCTACCCTTCTCCGCCATTTCGTTCTTTATATGTAGTATATCGACGTCGTCGTAGTAGTATACCTGGCGCATATCCTCATGCCAAATACCACCGCGACGACGCTATATGGAAGTTCGCTCTGTTGAAATCATCTCTGGCTTTGATCCAATAAGTCTCATAGATCGTAACGTTCGCGTTTTGTGTATAAGGCCGGGGGGCCCCCTTCTCTATACATGTACAAAAGGTAAGTTTTGTAAGTGTACTTACGAGAGCAGTCAATCAACTAAGCACGTCCCCCCCCCTTTTACACAACATAACCAACCATAGCGTAACGTTAAAAGCTGCAGTTGTATCAAGTACAATATCAATTATAGCTCAAAACATGATTCGAAATATGTTACCATTATTCTAGTATCAAATTTATTGCTGTATGAGGCTTGCGAGGTGAAGAGGGGATGTAAAAAATACATAAGAGAATTCTTTGTATCAATTTGACACGTTACATAAAAATTATTTTACTCGCACTTCGAATGTTTTTATTAAACGATACGATTTTTCCCCCCTCGATTCTCCTCTTCCTTTACTCGATGATAATAATTCTTCGAACACTATTCCTTGGCATAAATTTTAAGAAATACACACATCGTGTTTCTTAACAGGAAAGGCAGCGAATGGTCGGTCCGATAAGGCTAAAAAATTAACGATCAAAAATTTCATGCTCAGCAATGGAATGTTCAAAAATTTCCGCAACCAAAAAGTGTACAGTTTCTAGCCTAATTTACCAGAGAAAATCCACCCTCCTATTCATTCTGGTGACTTTTTTCGTTAAGACAGCGAGTATGTTATTGTTTCCATGGCTTTATAAGCATAATTCGACCAATTTTTCCAGTAAATGGAACTTATCACACTCAGACTTGATATCGACCCCAATCATCGTGTTTTTTATTAAAAAAATTACACTTTTTGATTGCTTATAGGTAGTTGAGTGAATTGAAAAAAAAAAGGTTCACTTCGTTCTTCCTTATCAAGAGGGGGGGGGGGTGCACGCAATGGAACTCAAAAGTTGACACCACGAAAAAGGACACCTAGGACCTATACTAAATCTACATATCAACCCAATCCTATGGGCAGGGAGAGTGGAGGAGATATGCGAAGAACAAACTTTTTGGCGCTGTGAAGGAGTGCAATAGGTCTGAAAAGTCGAAACCTCCAAACAGCACATCTATGGCCCCCAACTAAATCTATATACAAAATCTCAAATTTCCAGCTCAATCCGGAGGGGAGTTATACAAGGAACAAATTCAAAATAAAAAAAAAAAACTGCTCAAAAAACCACATTTTCGGGGCAATAAGGAGACGTACTTGGTCTGAAAAGTCGGAACCTCCAAAAAACACAACTCCACATACCAAATTTCAACTTCCTAGCTCCATTTGGAGGAGAGTTAGGCGAGTAACAAATTCAATGAGAAACCCTGCTCAAAACCCACATTTTTGAGTCTGCAAGGGAGTGTAAGTGGTTTGAAAGGTCAAAACCTCCAAAAGGCGCATCTTCAGTACCTACTAAGTCTACATACCAAATTTCAACTTGATAATTCAATTTGGATGAGAGATAGGAGAGGAACAGTCCTTTTTCAAAGTTGAAAAGGAGAACCCCTCGCCCCCCGCATATTTCTCTTCCTAATTGACCCAGGAGATTGATTTTTAGGTTATGTTACAGAACTTCGGATTATACATCGATTATCTTAATATGGAGGAATTTTTGCGGTTTTGGCTTCTCAGCACCTCTCCACAAAATTTAGGCATCACTGAATTTTCACCCAAGGTCATCCCCACTCCTATATATCTAATCTGTTGCCAAACTGAGCCTATTTACCGAATTGGAATGAAAATAAAAATAAATATTTGACGTCGCCAAAAATGGTCCGAATGATCTTCTAGCATCCGGAAACGGATTTTGCTGATTCCCCTCCTCTCCTCCTCCAATCCACTGTAGGTGGGTAAATCATGTTAGCCTGCTTTTTGATAGAAATTCTACTAATGGATGGTTTTTATCCACAATTACCACTGGTATATCACTAATTACAAGTGATATACCACGGGTCATCATTCGTTACCAATGGTACCCCATTGATTACCATCGGCACATCATCGATTGTCATTGGTAAATTACTGATTGCCAGTAGAATTTTACTATAAAAATACCGCTGGTAGAGCATAATTTACTACTGGCAAAACATAAGTTACCACTGGCACAGTATAAGTTTCCGCTGGCATGTTATAGGTTACCACAGGGACACCATCGGTTACCATCAGTACATTATAAGTTACCATTAGAACACTATAGGTTGCCACTGGTACAGCATAAGTTACCATGGGTACAACATAAGTTACCACTGGCACAGTATCAGTTTTCACTGGCATATTATCGTTACCATTAGTACAGTATAAGTTACCATGGGTACAACATGAGTTTACACTGGCATATTATCGTTACCATTAGTACATTATTGGTTACTATTGGTACAACATAAGCTGACACTGGTAAATTATAAGTTACCATTGGTAAACTGTACATTACTTTTGGTACACACATTTGGTCACAACGGATAGGCCACAGATTACCACTGGTAAAATACAAGTCGCCATTGGTATATTATAGGTTACCACTAGTGCAGCATAAGTTACCACTGGCACAGTATAAGTTTTCGCTGGCATAATATAGATTACCACTGGCACATCATCGGTTACCATTAGGACACTATAGGTTACCACTGGTACAGCATAAGTTACCATGAGTACAACATAAGTTACCACTGGCACAGTATAAGTTTCTGCTAGCATATTATTGTTACCATAAGTACATTATAGGTTACCAATGGTGCAACATAAGCTGCCACTAGTACAACATAAGTTACCATTGGTGTAACATAAGCTACCGCTGGTATATCACAGGTTACCATTGGCACACTGCAGGTTACCACCAATGGTATACAAAGTGACCACTGGTACATAAACGATTATCACTAGCACATAAATGGTTACCATTGACACGACATTGATTACCACTAGTTCACCATTGGTTAGCTCTTGACTGTCATCGATAACCACTGGTACGCCATCGGTTAGCAATGGCACGTGATTGGTTACCTCATTAGCGCACTGTTAGTTAACAGTGGCATAGTGTTGCTTACCAGCGGTATAGATGGCGGTTGATTGCTAACGGCACACACTATTGGTTACCAGTGATAGTACCCCTGGTAAGTATCATACTTCATGACATACCCCAATAATTGTCTTAGACTTAAAAAAATCAAACCTTAGTTCTGCCTTGCTTAAAATTTGAACAAACGTTGGAAACGAAGCTGAAAATTTTACCTATCCTCGATCCTACCTGGCATAATTTGTACTTGACCATATGGTGTAAAATTACACATATCGTACCTAAAAAACCGACTATATCGTCTACCCTACTACATTGACAGATGCTCGTTTGTCGTTATTTCAAAATGATTTTTACACTCAATTTTAATTACTACGTAGATAGGTAAGTACGTACCACGTAGCTAGGTAGTACGTACCTCTACCTAGATCGCGGTTCTCGTACCATATGAAATATAGGACTAGGTTAACACACTACATAGTACACAGTATTATGTATATTCGTCGATTCCTCACACTGGTGCAAGGAATGCCCCTCATGCACATGTTGGTAAATGGTAATTGAACCAATGCAATGGCCTCGACGATGCGTCACGTCGAACCATACCGGAAGCTTCCATATACGCGTATGTACAGTACAACTCGTATATGTACAGTACATTAAGGTTCACAGGGTTCGCCTATACGACGTCAAAAGCAGGGAGTAACACACGCTACGTTGGTAGATAGATAGGCAAGCAGGCAAGCAGGCAAGCAAGCAATAGCAGGGTAACTGCGGTTGTTATTCATTCGTACACTCTCAACCTTATACTCGTATTCTGTACCGCACGTGATACTTTGTGCCTGAATTGTTTTTTTCTTTTTTCGTTCCCCGGTTCCCTGTTCGATGATTCTCGACACAATGATGCAGATCAGCAGATGCTAGTAGGACGATTACGTCGTGGTCGTAGACTGTAGTACGATGATGGCGTGTACTATATCGAGCCAGTTTCGGCTGAATTAATAAAAAATACACGATGTAGTTTTATTTTTAAAACGAATAAAACGCACAGTGCCGATGCCGGAAACGTCGTGTTAGCGACTGATCTCGTAAGTCTAGTGACTCGACAACAACGCCATCGTCGTATATCGTGCACCTTTACACATATAAAAAGCCATCACTGTAGACGAAAAGTCTACTGCAACGTGGTTTGTTTTTGTTTTGAAACAAAAAGTCCATCGAAACGAAAATAAGAACCTGGAATGGGAGGCAATGATGCGATATTTACGTTACTTTGGATCGCATCCTGCGTCTCTCGAACAAGTCCACGCGGTGTGTAAAAGAGAAACTCGTTATTACAATGATCGATCGAAGAAGCTTAATCGTAATCAACCATCGTAATGGGGTAATATTTCAACGAATTTTAATGATTCTGTGACGACGCGACGCCGGCGATGAAATCACACGCAAAAGTGTTACCTTTTGACAGGGAGAATTTTTGGTGAAAAGTACGTGTACAAACGAGCAAGAGTAGAAGATAATCTCGATGGGGACGCTAACTATACAAGGTTTGCATATTTAACGCAGTATGCAGTGTGTGTACTTTCATACGAAATTGTCGAAATCGATAATCGACCCAACCGCAGAGAACGCGATGATATATTTATCGTAGTAGGGTCGTGGTTTCTGAGACTTTTACTTTTGTCACGCGAACTGATTATTAATTATAATACTTTCTACACAGCGCCGCGGTGGTAAACTCGATCCTGGCTGGTGGTGTACAATGTACTTATACCTATTTACCCGGTACCCACCTACTTAGTTACCTGATGTAGGTATTTATACGCGCGCACGTACTCGTATAATGTATTTTTTTTTTGCTTGTGCTTGTTGACGGATCCTTCATTTCATTTCACATCGAACAAAGAGATCAGACTTTGGAGAGATGTGTTGAAAATTAGACACATATGCAAGGCGACGTGTGTCGCTGTCGTGTGTATTTAGAAACGTATGGACGAACCGAACCGACAAGTATTTCCTGTCGAGTAGCTCGTCTAAGAATAAGCAAGAAGTATAAGTGGGTATTCATTCGAGTCAAGTGTCCAGAATACGGCTGCAATTCTTTTTCAAAGCGGAGGATAAACCACATGTTTAGAAACGTGGCGTGGTATAAATATGCACGATGGAGCGAGCAAGGCTGCCACATCTCTACACATTTATCCTTAAATCTAGTGATTTTTGCCTTGTCTGGAGAACTTTGTGTTTTTTTGTTTCGTCTAGAATTGTATATTTTGGGATTTTTTCTGCAGTTTTACGGGAATTCTGAGTAAAAAAATTACAAATCATGGGAAATTACTAGAAAAAACCGTTTCTCGGATCTGATAACAGTTGGAAGACATTATATATTCGGATCATTTTCGTTGTCTAATCTCTGAACCATCAACAATCAAGCATAATAGCACGCTACTTAATACATTGTATGTAGGCTATGCCTATGTAGGGCAAACTCACCGCATAATCGTTAAAATGTAATTACCAGTAAATTACCAAACAATTCTCCGGTAGCGAATTTTATAAAATATAAGGTTGTTTTAATGTAAAATTGTTCTATTTGATTATTTATTAAATTCCCGGTAAACGGCGACGTAATGACTAGTAAATTACCAAGTAATTCGCGATAAGCAAGGAAGTAATAACCAGCAATTACCATTAAATTACCAAGTAATTTCCAGTACTAAGTAATTACTGAAAATTAATAAGTAATTTCCAGTAAATTACCAAGTAGATGCTGGTAAATGGCCAAGTAATTACTGGTTCCTTTCCAAGTAAGGTCCAGGAAATTATCAAGTAATCACCAGTAATTTACCAAGTAATTACCAATAAATTATCAAGTGGTTTACGGTAAATTACCCAGTAATTACCATCAAATTACCGAGTAATTTCCAGTACCAAGTAATTACTGAAAAATTATTACGCGAGTTCCAGTTAATTACCAAGTAATTGCTGGTAAATGAACAAGTAAATACTGGTTCTTTTACAAGTAATTATCAAGTATTTACAGAGTAATTACCAAGTCATTATCAAGAAATTATCGGGAAATTACCGAGTAATTTTCTAGAAATTACCAAGTAATTGCTCGTAAAAATGACCAAGTAATTACTGGTTCTTTTCCAAGTAATTATCAAGTATTTACAGAGAAATCACCAAGTCATTACCAAGAAATTATCAAGTGGTTACCGGTAAATTACCCAGTAATTACCATCAAATTACCAAGTAATTTTTAGTACCAAGTAATTACTGAAAAATTATTACGTGAGTTCCAGTTAATTACCAAGTAATTGCTGGTAAATGAACAAGTAATTACTGGTTCTTTTCCAAGTAATTATCAAGTATTTACAGAGTAATTACCAAGTAATTATCAAGAAATTACCGGGAAATTACAGAGTAATTGCTCGTAAAAATGACCAAGTAATTACCGGTTCTTTTCCAAGTAATTATCGAGTATTTACAGAGTAATCACCAAGTCATTACCAAGAAATTACCGGTAAATTACCGAGTAATTTCTCAGAAATTATCAAGTAATTGCTGGTAAATTACCAAGTAACTGCCAATAAATTACCAAGGAATTGCTGATAAATGACCAAGCAATTACTGGTACATAACCAAGTAATTACTGGTAAGTTACCGAGTAATTTACTGTTCTTACCACGAATTACATTATAAGAAGAAAATTTTTTTTCTAGGATTTTTTTTTTAAACGACGTTTCAGGGATTTTTAAAAATAATACTGGCAATCTTGGTTGCGAGCCTTCTATCCTCTAGAAACATTCTAGAATATATTTTATGCAAATTTAAACGGACACAATATCAAACCTCGGAAATTTTTCAAAAAATATGGTTTTTGATTTTGTATGCCAAATTTTTGATTCATACCAAAAGTATTTGATATTGATATGAAACTGATTTATCCGCATATCTGGTTTGGTTTGAAAGCACTACTCAGTCACCACTTTTTTCAGCGCCTTTATACAAAATTTTCAAGAACCATAAATAAAAAATTTTATAGCAATTAATTTTAAGGCGAATTGGAGTATTTCAGTCAAAATTGATCAATCGAATTGGAATTTCTATCAAGAGTTTCCGATGCTTCAAGCTGAGAAAAGAACCATTTTCTCAACATTTTCCATCGAGAAAACACCTCCTCCATCTATCCGATAATTTTTTGTCAATAAATAAATATTCAGCTGAAGCATGTGACTCCGGAAGGAATCATCACTTCGATCATCTTGTCCTCAATCTTTAACCCTTTCTACATACACAATTCGAATCGAAAATTCGACATGTGCTGTGCACTTCAACGAATAAAAATCAATCGAAAATACGAATAACGAATAAGATTGTAAAAATTAACATTCGACAAATTACAATCGCATACAAAACGTATGTACGTGCACTATGAGCGTCATTCACAATTCCACACATACACTATTCCGTGCTCGTATGAGGAAAAAAAAAAAACTCCCAACGATAAAAGAACCTCGATTTTTTTATTCGTTTTTATTATTATTTTTTTGCTTCCAACAATTAAAACCGAATGTCGGGCGACACCGAGATACGCTTCGAAATGGCCAACTATAACGAGTTTTAATTACTAGTAATTTTTCATCGACGATAGCGGCGGCCCGCCGAGCTCGTTTTCTCTCTCTTTCTCATTCTTTCACTCAGTCTGCACTCGCACTGGTATATACGTAAGAAGAGGAGACACAAACGATCGTTAACAACGATCGTTAACAAGATGCTATGTCCGCGAGCGAGCTGATACGAACTTACCAACAGAGCAGCGGAATGGTCGAAGGGAAGCTGCGAGTACCTCGTATAATCCCTTCGCAGTGCACTATTTGTTCCCTTCGCTCTTCTGTCGCAACGAGGCAACGAGTAGCTAATTTTTTTTCACTCGGTTGAAGAGGCTGTATTTTTACATTTAACGTCGTCGAGATACCGCAATTAACTCTCGACCATGATTTTCACGAGCTTGGAAAAATCGCCTCGACCGACCGACCGACCGACCGACGCACCAGGATAAAGGAAAGAAGTGAAGATAAATAAAAAAATAAAAAAAGGCTCGTCCGTCATTGTCGTCATCGTTGTCTTCGTCGAGCTCGCGCGACATTTTATGTAGGCCTATTTCATAACGTTCTGTACTACGTGGGACAACTATGAGTAATTAATTTCTAGATGACGCGACGATGGCATCTTTAATATATTGTCCCTTCGTCTTGCCTAAAAGAGTATATTGTTCGACGACCTCGAAGGAGCAAAAAATATCCCGCATAAGAATATAATCCCGCGTTTCTAGCTCTTTGATTAGATTTAATTAAGCGAATCAGTGTAAAATATGGATTAACGCTCGTACGCGCGATAATCTGATAAAAGATTTAAATTAAGTGCTTTGTCGATCATTAATAAGAGCATTTTTTTTTCTCTCAAATTTTCGAATTTGAAGTAAGAGGTAATTTTACCCCCTACGATGGTAATATTCAGTTCAACTGATATTTCGACCTGCACATGACATAATGCGAATCATCTCCAAAATTAACGAATCTTCACGTTGGTCTATTCCAGCAAACATCAAACATGTGACGTAATAAGTAATAAGATGAGACATAGCAACGAGAAGCTACATAGCAACGAAAAAAGAAGAAAATACCGAAAGATCTCGAGAGAAAAATCCAGCAATAGTATCAAAAATGAAACAAAAAAATGCTTTTACAGCTTGATTTTCATAATATGAAGAAAATATCTGAATTGTCCACACATGGAATAAAAAAAAATAGCATTTTGGGATGTTGGCGGGGAGGGGGGGATACAAGTAAATATTGTAGCAAAGATGTCGCGTTGGTAGGGCGTCACCCCTACCCTCCGCCCCCGCCAGCTGAGAAGGCAGGTAAAAAACTTGTAAATTGAGAAAAGTTTGCAAAAAATTGGTTGAGAAAAAAAAAAGAAAAATTATGCCAACCACACCAACTCACCAACATCAATTTAAAACCTTTAAAAACACAATTTTAATTCCAAGAAATCCAATTTTTTTAAGACTTGCCCCTCGTTTTGTTTCGGCATATAAATATCTACCGATCATTTCGTTTTTGTCCAACTTGACGAAAACTTCTGAAAATGCAATTTTAGTCCGGAAAAGTTCGATTTTTCCACAATCCCCCCCCCCACTTGATTGGAGCATGAAACCATTTATTGTTTGTTTCAATTTTGCAGACTTGGGCCCCAAAACAGTGCTTTATACACCTTAGAATGTGTTTCACTTTTTAAAAAAATTTGTAAAAGTTGGTAAAAGTTATAGATTTTAGTTGGCAAATTTTTCACTTTCAACCCTCACCCCCGGAACTTGGCTTCACTAGCCCCTGTATTGTGGTGAATAACTGATACCACTCGAAAGACATATTTAGTACGTATACTCAATCTACATACCAAATTTCAACTTCCTAGTTCAATTTGGAGGGGAGATAGGCGAGGAACAAACTCAAATAAAAAAAAAAGTTATCATAAAACTACATTTTAGCTTTGAGGGGATGCAATGGGGCTAAAAAATCGAAATCTCCCTAAAAACATACAAAGAGCCTCTATTAAACGTACATGCCAAATTTCATCATTCTACTTTGATTCGGAGGGAATATGGGGGAAGAACAGCATAATTTCAAGGTCAAAAAGGGGCATCCCCTTGTCTCCTTCCCCCCTGATTGACCTAGGAGGCTGATTTTTGGATTTGATATACAACTTTGTATCACCTATCGACTGACTCAAGAGGGACAATTTTTGCGATTTTTATCTTTTAGCACCCCCTCCCCCAAATTTGAACATGACTGAATTTTGACTCAAAGTCATCCCCACTCATATATATATCTAATCCACCGCCAAGATGAGCTTACTGACTGCATTGTAGATATTTTCTTCAGCATCAAACAGAGTAAATGATTTTAATCTTCGGGGGAATTGCTTTTTGAGTCTAACTTTCATGAAGATATTCAAATTGCCCTTTCACGGAATAAAAAAAGTAGCACTTTGGGATGCTTTTTTCGAACATTGGTAGGGGTACACGTAAATATTGTAGTGAATAGCAACAACCTCCAAAAGGCACATCTAAGCAGTATACTAAAAGACGTATACAAAATTTCAATCGCCTAGCTCAATTTGGAGAGGAATTATGCGAAGAATAGACTCGAAAAATAAGAAAAACTGACCAAAAAAAACAACATATTTTCAAAGCTTTGAGAGGGTACCATGTAGGTCATATACCAGATCTACATTCTAAATTTCAATTTCCTAGCTCAATTTGGAGGGGAGATAGGCGAGGAACTGCCTTTCTCAAGATTAAATAGGGGGGAAACCGTTCAAATCTCCCTTCCTAATTGATCTAGGATGCTGATTTTTGGATATGTTATACAACTTTGGATTGTTCAGCAATTGGTTTAAAAAGGAACAATTTTTGCAATTTTTGTCTCACAGCACTCCCTCCCCTTAATTTGAGCATGATTGAATTTTAACCTAAAATCATCCCTACTTCAGAATATCAAATTTGTCGTCAATCTATGTCTATTTGTCAAATTTGATCAATTTTGGTCGGTATTGTCCAGAGCAAATGATTTTTAGTTTCGGGGAAAAAAATAAATAAACATCTGACATCGTTAAAAATGGTTCTTAATGATCTTCTAGGACCCCAAAACGGTTTTTTTTTTAATATCCACCTCTTACTCGACGTAGATCAATAGATCATAATAGCCAATGTGTTAAGGAAAATCCGGCTAAAAATTCAAAACAACGAGTTAATCAAAATCTAAATTTTTCTTCAAAAATATAATTCCACATAATTTAAATGATGAATATAAATATCACAATGGATTCATTTTGTCCGTATGTTCTGCTGAATAATACTACAGGGTGTTAAAAAATATTTATATCCTGCTTCACTCCACTTCCAACGTAGTACTTATACATTGATTCCAAAAATCAGTCAACTTTACCACTTCGCCAAATAATTGCTATATCAAAGTAGGTCAACAAAACTTAATTTGCGTAGCTGAGAAAAAATCTGAACGATGGTCCAGCTTCGTTAGCACCACTTTATTCACAAAGGAACACTTCGACTTTTGAAACTAATCAAATATGCGTAGGTAGTACAACTGCATACATAAAATACTACAAAACGATGAACCTTACACGTCTGGCTAAACTGGATCAGTGAAATTTTCGTCAAAATATGGATGTTGGAAAACAAAGGAAAAAAGTACATAATTTGTAAATTCTCCACTCAAGACTCACCGTATACCTGAGCCACATGTACATCGTACACTCGCATCGCAACCTCTTTTCTGCGATTTAATATTGGTTCATTCAATTTGGTGGCCAAGCCAAACCACATATCACATATCACATATCGGAACACATTATTCAACGATACGATGTACTACTACACGTAGAAAGGTATTTACATCAGGACGAAGGTATAAGATAGCAACATACTCGAGTCGAGAGTATAGAACGTAAAACTTTACAAACTCATTCACTAGATAGATGAGGCAAAAGGCAGCAGGCAGCCACCTTCTGCAATATCACGTATCTCCCACGCGATACCAAAATCCGCAAAGTGTATTCTCGACCAAAGTTTATTGTTCTTTGAGCGTGCAAAACTCTCGTACGTACATTAAAGCCTTCCAGTGTACCGCGCTTGGTCTTTCGTGTTTCGACGAAAAAGGTCAACTCCGGCGAAAAGTATTTTTTAAATCCTCGTCAGTCAACATTAACGACGCTATAAGCATCCGGGGGGGATTTTCCTGTCCCATCGTTAAACCGAGCCTCTGCCAAAAGGCAGTAGCAATGGCAGCCATACACAGCGGCTAAATTATCTAAATTAATTCATCATCGTCGTAGTCGTCTTCTTCTTCGTCTTCTGGGTGTATAAAAATCAATCGTACAAACTCGACGTTTTGCGGCAACCATTTCCTCCCTCCTTAACCCCTACAAGTACTGTTTACCCTTTTTATTCTTCTTCGACGACCTCGTTATGTCAACATTACCGCATTGCTTTGATTTGCCTTTTCGCGTCTAGAATTTTAGACGAGTAAACGAGCCTACTGTAAACGACAGTGCTACGTTTCAAGTCGATATTTATTATCGAACAATAAAATATTCGATTGATCAAATTAAGTACGTACTAGATGAACGGAGGGCATTGTTGGCACGTATGGGTTTCGGAAGTACGAATTTTTATCAATTTTAAGGTCATAAACAGTACCAAACAAGTTCAGTGTTGAGATAATCAATTTGCCAAACAGGAAAAGAAGACGATGTTATTTCGAAATTTGAACTCAATTACATAAAGTATTCGAAAAGTTTCGAAGGGCAGTTTAGTAGAAAAATTTAAACTAGTTGAAAGACCTAAAAAAAAACATTTAGTAGCGTGCTAAATCTTCGAGTCGAATTTCAACTATCTAGCTCCATTTGAAGGGGAGGTAAACTCAAAAAAACGACAAAAATCAACTATCACATTACTTAATGATTTTCAACGTTTTTTTATTCCATAATTAAAGGCAATTTTTATCCACTTTTTGATCAATTTTCTGCCATCAAATTTTTACCTAATTTTCGATCATTTTTAACCATTTTTTTCATGTTTTTGTTTTATTTATTCGTAGTTCATATTTTAGATCAATTTTTCGACAATTTTTCATGATTTTTGATCAATTTTTTATACTTTATACTCATTTTTGCAAAATTTTTACTAAATTTTCGATAATTTTCAACAGTTTTTTTCATAATTTACGTCAATTGTTGCCCATTTCTCCACCCTTTTCACTCATTTTCTTCACATTTTTACCTATTTTTTGATAATTTTAAACCAATTTTTCATCATTTTTTTCGAGATTTTTGATCACTTTTTTGCATTTTTTACCCACTTCTGTCAAATTTTAACCCAATTTCTAATAATTTCGAACGGTTTTTGATCCATTTTAAACTAATTTTCGACAATATTTCGTAATGTATGATCAATTTTCGGCATTCTTTATGGATTTTTTTTCAATTTTTTACCTAATTTTCGTTGATTTAAAAAATTTTTTTTCAAATTTTTGATAAATTTTTTACCATATTTTCAATGATTTTTTTAGGCGAATTATTAATTTAAGTCAATTTTTACTCAATTGTCAACAATTTTCTGTGATTTTACTTCGATTTTATGCATTTTTGCCAAATTTTATTGATATAACAATTTTTTTTTAATTATAAATCTATTATTGTCTATTTTTTTTCATATTTTACTGCAATTTTCAAACGTTTTTCAACATTTTTTAATGATTTTTCATTATTTTTCTACATTTATACCAATTTTTTACCCAATTTTCTCGGTTTTTTCATAATTTTTGGTCAATTTTCTTCATTTTATTCTCATTTTAGAACCATTTTCCTTCAATTTTCTACAATTTTTCGTAACTTTTTGATTAATTTTCGATAATTTTCAACAATTTTTTATGTTTTACTTCATATTTCATGTTTTCCCAAATTTTTTGATACTTTTTTATCGTTTTTTAGCTTTTTTACAAATTTTTGTCAAATTTTTACCCAAACTACAATGATTTTAAACGATTTTTTTTCATATTTTCGGCCAATTTTCACTCATTTTTTCACACTTTTCTCAATATTAATTTTCTGCACTTTTTATACATTTTCTTCAAACTTTTACCCAATTAGCGATGATTTTAAACAAATTTTTAAAATTAAAAGTTTATTATCACTCATTTCCCAATCAATTTTTCGTGATTTTTGATCGTTTCTTGCACTCTGCTCATTTTTGCAAAGTTTTAATCAATTTTCGATGATTTTCAACGATGTTTTTCACACTTTAGGTCAATTTTCACCCATTTTTCAACATTTTTTTTGATTTGTGATGAATTTTTTGCACTTTTAACGCATTTTTGTAAAATTTTTACGCAATTTTTGACGATTATAAACGATGTTTTTCATAATTTATGTAGATTTTTGCCAATTTTCATCAAAGTTTTCGCAATTTTCAATAATTTTGGTCAATTTTTATCTATTTTTAAACATTTTTTTAATGGTTTTCGTTCAATTTGCTGCAAACTTTTAACCAATTTTCCATAATTTTCAACGACGTTTTTCACAGTTCAGGTAAATTTTCATCTATTTTTCCTCATCTTTATCCAATTTTTACTCAAATTTCGATGATTTTAAACAATTTCTTTTTCACATTTCAGATCAATTGTCACCCATTTTTCAATATTTTTTTAAATTTATGGTCAATTTTATGCACTTTTATGCCATTTTTGTAAAATTTTTTAGCAATTTTCGATATTTATAAACGTTGTTTTTCTTAATTTTTGTAGATTTATAACAATTTTCATCCAAATTCTTCCAATTTTCTTTCAACATCTTTTCTCATAATTTAGATCAATTTTCACCAATTTTGCAACATTTTTTTATGGTTTTTGTTCAATTTTCTGCACTTTGTACTCGGTTTTTTCAAGTTTTTACCTAATTTTCGACAAATTTTTTTCCATATTTTAGTCAAACTTTCCCCAGTTTTTCAACATTAAAGTTTCAAATGAGGCCAAATAAGGACAACATTTTTTTAAAAGAGGTCTGACTCCCTGCCACCCCCTCGCTCCTCATAACGATGCCCCTGTAGAATAATTAAACGCTTTATTAAAAACTGATTAAAAATTAGTACTTTTCACGGCACATATCTTTGGTCCAGCTCATTCGAAGCAAGATCTACGATTCAGAGGAAGAAATGAGAAAATGTCAACCAATCTCGCAATTAACAAACTGCTTTGAAACCATTTCAATTATTTCAGCATCGTTAGGAGATTTATTTTTCGGGCAAAAAAAAAATAAAAACGTGTCTTCAAAAAAAAATCCTTATTTTTAGTCGAATTCGTAAAATTTTACATTGTTAACAATACGATATAAAATAAAAAAGAGGTACTAGGAGAGAAAAAACTCTATTTATTCAACATCTAAAACTCTCGCACGAGGTATTATAAGAATCTAACTCCCCTCCCATCCATCCATTTACCCAAAACATCTATAAAATTCTATAGTTACCGAACAAAAGCTATATATATACATAATTTTTTTTTTTGAAAACTCTCGAGAATTATTTTTCCTGATTACTGAATGCTCATAAAAAAAAATACGAACAATAATTCAAAACCAAGAAGCGTGATGTTTTTTTTTTTTCATTTCTCGTTCAAATCAACATGGTCAAGACGAACAATACTTCACTACAGCGTTACTTCAAGTTAAGTTCATGCAAATAATGTATTTAATAATTTTTCATTCGAATATCCAAAAACTCGACAGATTTCGAGTGTTGGTAAAATGTTGAGCATCATTGAAAAGCTGTACTTTCAGTAAGTACAAAGTAGCATGGCTTTAGTGTATTATTTCTGTCCTTGGAAAATCCTCAAGTACCGTAGCTGTATAGTGCGGATAATCCTGGAATTAAAACATTTTTTTTTTCCTCGTTCTTTTCACTTTTCCATCATATTTAGTTGTCGCGTAGCCATCGTCTTCGTATACTCGTTTCAAAAGAATTAAATTAATTAACTTTTATAGTAGAATACGAAGTCGAATTCAGGCATCGCATTGCTTCGTTGCCGAGACATCGGTGTTGAGATTTTTCCAACAACAACAACAACATCAACAACAACGAAGACCACAATTAAGTTTAAAAATCATAGCTATGTATAATCCTCATTTGTGACTTTTGCTATATCGAAATAAAAGACATTGAAGTCTTCGTCGTCATCATTACCATACGCTCTATCATCATCTTCATCATTTCAGAATTTTACACTCACCGTACACAGTTATTGGTAAATGTCAACTTTTCCCTACACCTAGTTTTTACCTCCTTCCGTCATTTTTCTTTCCTTTTTTTCTTTTTTTTTTTTTTTTTTCAACAATAAG
>FIZR01003624.1:0-14757 GCA_900060175.1 Ferrisia virgata
TTTTTAATTCCTCTTCGCAATTGACATATGAAACTGCCCCCCCCCCCCCTCACAGTCACATTAATGCTAACATTTTAACGTGAAGTTATTAGAAGGTAGTTGTAGAAATACATGACTGCGCACTACAGAATGGTTATTATTATAAGAATAGTAGGTGGGTCACTTGAGCGCACTTTTTCAACGTATGACGTCATAGTGTATCCGAGTACCCCAGGTAGGCAGAAATGTGTGACACACAGATTCTCGGTTAATATTAGCACTCTAACGGGTACACACAAATTCCTTCCGATGAACCTACCTTAGGAGTAAAGATAAGTGTACTCTAAAGAATACGAAGACATACTGCATTTCCCTACACACCTTCAAATTCTATCCGAAGGTTAGCCTGAGCATTCCAATACTTGAACTTGGCATCGATGTCGAATAGTGGGTCAAGTCTGGCAGGTAAATGAAATCTGCCTTCGGAACAATTCATCCCTATTGACTCTCCAAATTTGGTTTGAACTCTGACGAAGGAAGTTGGTTTAAAAATAGAACCAGGAGGGTAATCAGTGAACTTGGCAGACAGTTTTTCTTCAATGTAAGAGCCTGGGTCATCAAACAAACTTCTGTAAGTGTCCATCTTGGAAGAGTGTCAGAAACCAAATGGTTACCAGAGACCAAGTGACCTCCTTATATAAACTGCAGGGAGGAGCAGAGAGAGGGTAGAAGAATAAGAAAGTGACTGGTTGCGTGCGCATCTCTAGGAAGAAAGAAGTTGACCCAACCAAGTAATAGAAAATTGTGTTTCACAGTATATTGCTGATACAATGAAACACTTTGAATTTGTGTATCTAGGCAATGTCTTTATTTAATTCTTATATGGTAGCAGTAGCAATATGAATACCAGACGAAGAAGTAGAGTTACGAATACGTCAGAGGATGCCAATATGAGTGGAAATGGTAATGGAAATGGTATGGGTAGTTTGAAAAAGTAAATTGCTACGCTCAGCCAGATAAAGCTTTTCACCTTTGCCTAGCACGGGCAGATCCACTTTTTTTGAACGAATGCATTAAATGTAGTATTTGCGAGAACAATCACGGGCAAAAGCCTGGATAAATGACTCGGTTACAACAAGATGAGGCAGCTTTCAAATTACAGATTAGCAGAAAAAAGTAAACTTACGTATGCAGATACAGCTGAAGGCTTGCCTGATGTGTCGATACTGGATACAGTTGTAGGCTTCCTGCAAAAAATAAAACAAATATAAAAATGAAAATTTTAAAAGAAATTTACTGAGGTAACACGAAATACCTTAAAAAATAACAGTTTCTATCAAGCCTAAACCTAAATTTCAGTCGGCAAACTACGTAAAATTTGAATAAATTTGATGGTCAAATTGAATAAGACTAGATTTAATCATTGTCTTACACATGATAGCATAGCATAACAAAAATAGGAGGGACGGATAGTGAGAAGATTCAATTAAATGTCTACTTGTTTCAGTAGATACTGGTATCTTGGAGATACCATAAAATAATAAGAAACAACTCCAACATTATATGTATTACGTTTATTGTATAAATGTACGACGATAAATGATCAGAAGATCGTCGTACGTAATTACTCTTATTAAGAAACGAGCTCATCTCTTCCCCTGAATTGTATCCAAACAATCATCAGACGAAATAATCCCACGCATATGTCGAACAATTATGCTCACAAGTTCTTCGAGCTAAGTAGATACGCGCATTCGGAAAGATAAGTAATTAAACAGAGTAACTTGTTAAACGAATTTTCAACGAAAATGAGATTATACAATGCCAGTTTGGAAAAGTTTGTTCGTCAACATTTCAAGAAATGCGAGAAGAAATACAACACGGTAGAAGGAAGAATACCAAAGATAAATATACTAGAATTTAAGGTGCTACGAAGTTTATACATTTTTCCAGCTTTGTGGCTCGTTCTTGTTCAATGTTTAACATTAAAGGAATGCCAACATTAATAATTTTATACAACTTTTCACGTTTTCTAAAACAGATGATGTTTATATTTTATCAAAATGTTAGCGTTACAAAATAAGTAAGCAAATAAAAATATTTAAAAAATTTTTCAATTTTCTGTATTCACATTTCAAGTAGTGTTCATATATTCGTATGCATGTGCTGGGTGTTCCGCATTACCTTCGTATCCTTTGTATCGAAGATAGGTCAATTCATAGAGCACACTTGAAGAATAATTTGATGACTAAAAAAATTGAAGGAGCTGAGATACGAATTTTTTGAGTAGGCAAACTATTCTACAGGTACGTGTTTTGTGTTGAGCTCTCTGTACTATAAGGGCTAGAAGGCGCCAATGTCGTTTCATTTAGAAGGTATTTGAAAAGAATATAAAATCAAAATTTTAACATTGCGTCGCAAGAGAGTTGAAAAATTTTTTTTTTAAAAAGACAACAGCTACAAAAAAGTTGATAGAAATTTTCAGCCCGAAGAATGTCTTTTTGAGCAGTGTAATAATTTTTACATTATTTTCAAAAAATGTTCACATGAGAAAAACTACATTTTTGTCATTTTTGATCTTATTAACAGGTGGGAAGTTCGTAGCCTATAAATAACGAAAATAAAATTTTTTAGGTGTTAGGCCTTGGGTGAAAATTTTTTAGAGGGCAGAGGATAGATTAATCATCCTCCTCACAACATTTTATACTGAAGAATTTTTTGCTTTTCTACCATTAACGTTTTTTAAAAATGCATTTAATATAATTCTCATTTTATGTTCATTATTCAACTATGATAAATAGAATAGCTCGAATTTTTTAAGGTAGTGGCCAGAATTTTCCCAAGATAATGGATAGATCTCTACGTATTAATGTTTGGATACAAAGTAGAAACATGCTCCTGCGAAGCAAGGGAAACTTTTTAAAAATTAAGATTATTTTTCATCGTTAAAAAGAACATTTCTACAAGTTTTGAATAAAGTTCTATGCATGAGATGAAAAAAGGTTTTTAGTAAATTTTTCCAAAGAAAGGCACGAATTCACGATTCCTGCCTATCCCACTGACTATGAACTTCAAATTTCGATACGAATATGCCTTCAGGATTTCAACGATTTTCAACGATATTTTTATGATGTAGGTCAATTTTTATCAAACTTTCACTCAATTTTGATAATTCTTCAAGATTTTTTTCATAATTTAGGTAACATTATTTTTGTACTTCATGTTAAAATATTAACATGGAAATGTCCAAAGGGTGGAAAAGTTTGATAAAACTCACAATGAAAGATGAATATGGTTGATTATTGGACTTTATAAAAAAATTGAAAAAAATTGTCGACTTTTGCATGTAATGTTGAAATGTAAAAAAATTAAAAAAATTGGTGACTTCTGCACTTGATGTTGAGATGTTGACATTGATATCAATTAAAAAAATTAAAAACTAAGGTTGCAAAAAGGACTGAAAAATTTGTTGTGGGCGATATGAAAATCATAAAAAAAAATGTCAACTTATCCTTCGTTTTCAGCAGTAAATATCCATGATCTAAAATTTTTCTCTGAAAGGAAAAAGTTTTTAAACTTTTCTTTAATTTTCGATATTTCCTTATGATTTATTTCATTATTTTCTGTCAATTTTCGCCCATTTTTCAAAATTTTTTCGTTATTTTTGATCGTTTTTTACACATTTTAGGTTAATTTTCACCTTTTTTTCAACATTCTTTTAATGATTTTTGATCCGTTTTCTTCATTTTTTTCTCCATTTCAACCAATTTTTTGCTTTTTTTTCATAAGTCAGATTAATTTTAACCCATTTTTCTCGAAATTTTCTCAATTTTTAAACATTTTCATATTTTTTTTTTTCATAGTTTAGGTTAAATTTCAGCAATTTTTTTCAGCAGTTTTTCACAATTTTTGATTAATTTTTTGCTCCAGGAAAATGCAGTCTATCAATAAACGCCGGTTAGGAGGGAGGGGGGGGACTAACAAAATTCGTTTTTGGGTCCTACAAGACTATTAAGACAATTTTTATCCATGTCAGATATTTATTTTTATTGTTTTTTTTTTCTCGAACATTAAAATGATTTATTCTTCTCGATACCGACCAAAATCGCTCCACTTCGGTCAATCGGCTCCGTTTAGTGGGGGATTAGATAAATATCAGTGGAGATGATCTTGGGTTAAAATTCAGTTTTGACCCACTTCAGGAGAGAGGGTGCTGAGGGGTCAAAAACATAAAAATTGTTCCTTTTCAAGTCAATCGATAGGAAATTCACAATTCGTACAACATATCCAAAAATAAACTCCCTAAATCAATTAGGAAAGTAGGTATGAGAGTTTTCTCCCTTTTTGACCTTGAAAAAGAGATGTTCCCCCCTAATATCACCACCAAAATGCGCTTGGAAGTTGAAATTTGTTATGTGCATTCAGTAAGGGCCGTAGTTGTGCCTTTTGGGAGTATCGATTTTTCAGCTCCGGTGCATCCCCTCACAGCCTCAGAAATGTGGTTTTTTGGTCAGGTTTTCTCATTTTTTTAGTTTTTTGAATTTGTTCCTCGCAGCTCTTCTCCAGATAAAGCTAGGAAGCTGAAAATGGACAAACTAAGCTTACTGGTGAAATTTGAGCGATTTTAGTGAGTACAGAGTCGAATAAATAATTTTTGTCTTGATTGAAAAAAAAACGAATAAATAAATAAAAATGATAAATATCTGGTATCCCGAAAATGGTCCTGTTATAAAGATCTTCTAGAACCGCAAAACAAACTTTATTGATACTACGTCCCCCTCCCTCGCATCCATCGGACCATTAATAGCCTAGTTTTCTAACTGAGTAATGATAACACCATGTTGCAAAAAATTCCAAAATTAGTTAGAGTTTACCTGAGGCATTTAATTTGACGAGAAAAACGTTAAAAAAATCACAGCACCCTACGTAATACATACAAATAGCAGCAGTCTGCGAGTCTGTCTAGCATGTACTCATGTTTTTAATCCTCTCGCACTCCTATCGTATGAGTACTCGAATATGAAACAACATATTTTCGTGCAAAAACCAACCCGGGCTAGTAGTTATCGCCTACCGCAAGCAAAAATATGCTGCAACCTGCACTCCTCATCGACGCGTCGCCGCCGTTAAAATACTTGCGAAAAAAATAACAACTTGACCGCATAAACGTTGAAAATTCGGAACGTTTAATTTAAACGATACGTGGATATCTGTTTCCATCACACTAATTGGAAAAATTTCCGCTGCATTGTTTTCATGCTCGCATACCAAATCAAATTCGGTTAGAGTATTAGAAATTCATACGATAGATCTACGATAGGGGATGCGGTTCGGTGGTGCGACCGTTGTACCGAAAATAATAAACATTTAAAACAAATACATTACGACGGCGAACGAAATTAACAAACTCGCGTATACAACATATTCGCGGCTCGACGGATAAAAATCTAATAGGGTATTAATTTACATAAGAGAGCCTGGAATTCATTGCTGTTCTAATGAATATACTCATATAATTACCTTATCCGTGTATACGAGCGAGGTGCAGTATCGTACACGAGTATATACATACGCCCTCATCTTCACCCCCCCACCCCAACCACCATGTGTGCCCTATGCCTATGTACATTATGCATAGTATAACTATACCTACCGATGATGCTGCTGGCTTTAAAGATCGATTCTACGAATGAAGATACACACACCACGGCGAACGTTTGTTTTGAGAATGAAAATCTTTCGACTATGCAAAATACCTATATACTGCATACATATATACCTTATACGTATCTGCTGCATGCTACAAATACACCCCACGTAAGTACCATACACTTTTAAAATACCATCATCTCCATCACTATACCACAACAGTCTCATCCTATGCATACGTATAGGTAGGTAGATAGAGGTAGGTAGGTAGGTAAGTGTATACGAAAAGAGAAACCAAGCACCAAGATAGAGAAACGTTTCCACGTATCCACCGTCATCCAGCAACATCGTTCGTTCGTTCGTTGAACGGTGATTCTAAAGCTAGTGCTATTAGCATTTCTAGGCCGCGATTTTGGAAACTGTGCCGTGGGATTACGGTGCCGATTTTATACCGTAACCAGAATTTATACCGTTGAGCGAAGTGAGTTTTAAAAGAAAATCTATGCGCAAATCGCTAGAGATTTAAACGCTTAAATTGTTAAAAGAACCAATTTAAATCTTTTTCTCGGTTAACCAAGCAAAATTGTCAACCTATCTGGTCGAATGCCTTGAAAATCGTCTTTGTATCGTACTAACCGTTGCAAATAAATTCCATTTTGTATGCACTTACCTGCCTACCTATTTACCTACCTACCTACATACTCTGCTATGTGCCTTGAAAATTTCTACCTTGAAGACGTGTTTTAAGGTGTGAATAAACTTGAATGGTTTTGTTCGCGGTGTTTCTACCGTTTCAATGGGACGATTGCAAGAAACACATTAACATTTTCAAAGACGCACATGATTTACTGTAAATGAAATACCTCTACATTAGATTCCTATTATAAGTATCGATGTACCTAGTACCTATATACGTAGAGAAAAAAATTAGACGATTTTATCACGTACTTGTAAATCTTTAATAGAATTTTCCTACAGCCAATTTGAATCATTATAATTGTATCGAACTGATGTAGAAGTAGAAGAAGAAGGCAAATATCGAATTTTATTCAGAATCCCATCTACAGTGATTCATTACAGACCTCTTACACGAGGGTTAAATCATAGACAGGCCCGGACTCACCGTGTTAATCACCGAGGAAAAATTCACTTTCCAAAAACTTTTTAAAATACACATTTCAAAAAATTCTGAAATACCTGAAGTATTTGATGAAGCATCGAAATTGATTTCATCAAAAAATTTCTCAAGCTACTAATCTTTTGGGCGGATTTTGAATGTTTAAGAATGAAAATGAAACCGATATGAACGTGTGGATACAAAAAATATTTTTAACTGCAAAATTAATAATTCTGCAACTTTGTCTTGGAAAATGAATACAATAAAAGGGTGAAACGTGTGTAAGTACATATGCGAAATATAGGTAGTGCTTCAACCCTGATATAGACAAATGATGAGGTGATACCAAAAACTGCTTAAACATCATTTTCAACCCAAAAAATAAGAACGGGATGACCAATATTTGTGGTTTAGAAAAAAAAATTCGAAAATTCTACCAATGTAGTATCTTGACTATTATGGTATTCCCTTTGGGAATGACTTGGTAGCAATCACCACTGAAATTTTCAAAAAATTTTTATGCATAGGACAAGAGGGAGTATTTTTTGAAGCTGATTAGACTATAAATAGGTATTTTTTTTTATTTTTAGTATCAATGTTTTGCAGCATACAAACATGGTGCCATCCTGCCACTACTATGATGAGAACTTTTCCAAGATGAACTTGAGATCTATGTGAAATTAAAAAATTTATCATGATAGTAGGAAAAGGAGGGAAGAGAGTATTTTTGAATTTAAAATATCACCGTAGATTTTGTATTTTTTTCAAATTTTAATTTTTTGTTCAATTGTACAGGGTCTAGTGCCAATAAGAAAAATAATTATTTTTCAAAGAAAAACTCTAGAACCATCTGTCGTGGAGCTTACAAAAATGTTCTAAAATTTTTTTTCAACAGAAGAGGATTAAATAATTTTTGAAGCTTAAAAATTACCAGACTCAGTTTTATTTTTTTAGTTTACATTTCTTACTGAATCTTACAGAGGTGATGCCGCATTGCCCCTATTGCAGTAGATATTTTCAAGGAGAGATTTCAGACAAAAGAAATTACCAAAAATTTTCTATGGATAGGAGGAAAAAAAATTAAAGCTTAAATAAGGATTACCAAAAACCTATATTTATTCAAAGGCTCAATTTTTTCTCCATGTATAATTACTGTACAAATTGTTATTTCTGGGGAAGAAACAACGTTTGATCACAGTGAAAATCTTTGAAGTCAGCGTCCAACTAGTTATGAATACATGAAAAATTCAGTGGCGTCGCCAGGAGTAGCTCAAAGCAGAGGGTTTCCATTTTTTTGTGTACTATCTTTTGGACCTGATTTTATAAAAATGAATTAAATGATATACTCAAACGAAGCAAGGGCAAAATTAAAAAAAAAAAGTACTTTTAACAATCAAAAAGTGCTTTGGTAAGAGTTTTAAGAAAAACGAATTGCATAAATGTAGAAAATTTTCAAGTTTTTCGACCTCAAGGAGGAGTTCAGACCATCAAAACAACCTCCTTAACCACACCTCTGAAAAAATCTAGGAGGTTTCTCTGTTTCAACCTAAAATTACCAATGCGGGGAGTGAAAAAATCAAATTTATCCTAGTCACTTTTTATACTCTACCCTTTAGAACCGCGTTTGCATAAGGCTGTTAATTGCATGATTAATAGAAACTAAAATTCAATTTTATGCAAATTGTTTTGTTAATATTGATCACAATGAAAAATACAATCCATTTTAATTAGAAGATTTGTATCAAATTTCCGATAAAATTGAACCAAACATTGCTGCATCAAAATTAAACATTTTTTACTCGTATTTAAATTTTAAAATCAAGAAGGTAAAGCAACAATGACAATTTTATTTCAAAATCTGCTTCAAAAATCCCAAACTCGGTACACATGGTATGCTAATGGAAAAAAATACACTTCTTACAGTATTTTAAAAAATCGGTAGTAGGTACTGGTAATAAATCCGTTGAGAAACGTTTTTATAACATGTATTCTTTTATAAAATTAGCATGGGCTGGCTAAAGTTAAGATATCAATTTTTCGAAATGAAACATGACAGATTTTCATTTCACCCTATTTTATCTTTGTTTAAATCGAAATTCGGGGAAAATTCTTACCCTTGTAATAGCGAGAGGGTGCATACATTAAGGGTGAAGTTTCCGTTTTTTTTTTCTTTATGGCCTGAAAAAATGAAACTCAATGTTACTCCAGACCACTTATATTTTCCGTTTTTGTTTATTATTATTATTTTTTTCACAGTAGTTTTTTTTTTCTCTTCACTCGTGTGAATAAGAAATAGAAGAGGTGGGTAACGTAAGAAAGAATCTTATACTGCGATAGGCGTATTTTCACTTTTTGAACCATCTTTGGACTGGCTCCGGTTAAACATTAGATTATTATCGCTTTTTTATTCCTTAAGTGCTGCGTAAATCTTAATTCTTGCCAAAAGCTGCGTTTAATTGCGTAGTAAAAGTACAAATTTTACATTGAAAGAAGAGGAAATCAATTATCGAGTTGAATAAATTATCTTAACCTTATGTCGTAGTTCACGTTTTCCATTTTTTTTTTATCAATTTTGATTTTTTTTTCTAGTTTTTTATTTAGAAGCAATTTTTAGGCTGATTTTCTATGTAGTTCAGTCTTCTGTTTAAAAGTCAACCAGAAGTTAAATGGCAGATAACCAACCAGAATTGAGAATAATAGAGAGTCAACTGTTCAACCTTCAGTAATCTCTTAACTGAAGACTGATAAACCACTGGGGGGGATGAGGGGGTGAGGTATCCACAAAATCGGTTTTGTAATCCTGAGAGACCATGAAGATCAGTTTTGGTATGTCACATATTTATTTATTTTCCTCCCTGAAGACTAAAATCATTCATTCGGCTCGTTACCAACCAAAATGGCTGAAATTTGGCCAGTACGCTTAACATGACGATGAATTATCTACACATAAGTGACGATGACCTTCAGTCAAAATTCAGTTAGGTAAAAATGGTATTCCTCAATAAGTATAGCGAAATGCCTTCGATCTTTGACTTTCAAATTGGATGTCCCTGAAAAAAAATTTTCGGCTAAAAAAATTTCCACTCAGAATATCGAAAAAAGTTTTTTCTGGAAAAAAATTTCTATTCCCGTGTATTACAGGAAAAGTTATTATTTTAATCTAAATATTTACAGGAATGATGGGTCTATCAGCATGAATTTTTACAAAATTTCTCACTCCATAGGGGGGAGGGGGCATTGACAAAGAAAACTTTGAAGTGATACATCTGCGGACTCTAGGGAGGTACATGAATTTTTTTCGCAAAATTATGTGTTTTGATACTTACGATTTTTATAATTAATTTTCAACTCAAAAAATGCTCAAAATGCAACTTTTTCAGTAATAATGGGTAATACGCTAAAAATGAATAGAAGTAATGTTATTCAACATGAAATTTCATTTCAGATATCGTCATTAAAACTTTGGCCAAGGAATATAATTGCAGAATTGTGGGAATGAGCGCATGGGAAGAGGAGGAGGAGGAGGAGGAGGAGGAGTAGGGGGGTAGTAAAGGGCGAACGATTGAAAAATCCATCTCTTCCCCCAAGGCTGCAACACTGATCAAGAAAAAGCATTGCAAGGGATAACGACACTGTAACATTCACTTAGATATATATGGTCACCTATCAAGAATATTTATTGGTCGCCAAATTATTTGTCTTCATTAAACTATGTATATCTTATACTTGGGAAGTAAATAAAAACAGTCTGGTTCTGAATCTTATATAGATAACATTAAGTATAACAGATACCAACCAAAATCGTTCCAATTTGGCAAATAGGCTCAGATTGGCGTTGGATTCGATATATATGAGTGAGGATGGCCTTGGGTTAAAATTCAGTCATGGCTAAATTTGGGAGAGGGGGTGTTGAAAAGAAAAAAATCTTAAAAATCGTTTCTTTTGGAACCAATTGATAAAAAATCCAAAGTTGTATAACATATACCCAAAAATGAGCCTCGTAGGTCACTTAGAAAAGATTTGGTGTGGATCTTAAATGTGCGTTTTGGAGATTTTGACTTTTCAGACTCATTGTACCACTTACAGCCCCAAAATTGTAGTTTTTAGGGTGGTTTTTTTTTAATTGTTCCTTATATAACTCCCTTTCAAATTGAGTTATGAAGTTAAAATTTGGTACGTACATTTAGTATACGTCTTACCTCAACAATACCATTTTCTTAGGAGCTCTGCTTATCAAAACGAAAACAGAAGTAGTAATTGAACACATTAAAGCTGCTACTTCTTCCATTCAAGAAATAAGTATCAAAAATTCAGTAACAATCACACCAACAGTTCATTTTCATGGCTTGAATCAAAATGTTACTGAATTAGTCATTAAAAATGACATCGTTGCCCATTTCAATGAAGCTCCACAAGCCATTACTATTGGAGAATACAAAACTGTAGCTCGTTCTGGCCACAAAATTACTTATCTGACCAGCAGTGCAAACTTATTCCATCAAATGCAAACAGTCCGTTACATGAGAACAGGCTGGTCTCGCGCCACTATAGATACATCTATACGATTAATGCGCTGTGACAAATGTCACTTAGTAGATCATCGCTACCAACAATGCACCAATGCACCACGAAACCCACCTTCATCAAAAGAACCATGCTTGGATTGTAGTACGTTCAATCAAAGGATGAAAGCAGCTCAGCTACATCGATACCGATGGCAAAGCATAAATCATTCAACAAATCATGGCAGCTGCCCTACTAAAACCATCATGATCATTGAAAAATTTTCATAACAACAGAGCCACTGATCTCAGTCAAGCTGTTGTGGGCATCCGACAATGTGATGTAATTCTTTTGTCAGATTCCTACACCTACTTAGGAAGAATCCAAGCTCCTGGTTGGAATTTTGTCACATGAATCTTGTGAAGTAGCACGTAATACTTATCTACCATTTATCATTGCAGGCGATCTCAACTGCAGCACAGCAAGAACTAAAGGTCAAACTACCATCAACAGAAGAGAAATTTTAGAGGACATCATTGACCTCTTCAGTCTCAAACTCTATAATATAAATGAATTTACGCATAATACGAGCTGTATAACACATGAAGAGCAGCCTATTCTTGACTACACCATTTCCTCTGATCAGACCACTGTCAACTGCTGGAAAGTTCTACGTGAGATCACTCTGTCTGATCACAAATACATTCAATTTGAAGTACACACAGACACAGACTGCTCAAACTGCAGACTTCCAGAAACTGCGCATCATGTAATTCTCAACTGCCCTCGACTTGCTACTGTACACCGTAATGAAATACTTAACGTATTCAACAGAAAGCACTAACTATTTATGTGGTCAGTAATTTGTCAGCTGCGGTAAGAAGAAAGAAAACACATTACTCAACCATGCCATCACTGGAAAAGTCTTGAAGAGGCCTGAAGTAATACCTTGACCAAGAAGGCAGGAACAACCAAGAATCTTGTGAAAATATTTTAAATCACAGATTGTAAAATCGACCACGGTTTTCCACTACCACAGCGGGTAGTGGTTTTTAGCCCAGGTTGATTCCACCATCATTAGTTTAATGGTAGTATATACCTCTCATCCTGAATAAAGCATTAGGTACCAGGTGAAGAAAGTAAGTTGTATAATCTAAGATTGTACTAAATATTACCAATAAACATACCTCACCCAGCTAAGCCAGAGAATGAGGCCGAAAAAAAAAAGATTCAATACAGGTCTTAGATGTGGTTTTTAGAGGTTTCATCTATATACTTCAATATATACATGTACTTCTACCAGGGCTGAAGAAAAAACATCCCAGAATGCTCCTATTTTTATTCCATGGATGGACAATGCGAATATCTTCTTTATTTGATGAAAATTAGGCTCCAAAAGCATCGTCTTACGATGGTTTTTACCCCTTTCTGATAAATTTATTGCTGAATAATAGAAATAATACGTATACTACGATGAAATGAAAAAAAAACGTAATGTTTTCACGAAATGCAAATAATACATTTATCAAACAATTCCTCATTCATTAAAATTTCGATAAAAAATATTCAAAAATGTAAATTAATTTGTTTTTGTTTCGCTTGTGTAAGCATTACTTATCTACGCATCGATGAAACAAATTTCAGCAACCTACACAAGTTATTAATCTCTCTCTCTCTCTCTTGTCTGCTTTCGTTTTCAATATGCTATTAATTTCTCAATTTTTCATCTTAGAAACGGCTTACTAAAGAAAAATACAAATAATATATTTGGAAATGTAACGAAATACTGATTATTTAACAGCATGAAATAACAGAGGGGTGAGAAAACAAGAAAAATTTCAAATTCCTATTTTTTGCGAATTATTCACTATCATTGGTGAAAAATCATTCCACGTAAATAACTTCACACCCTCAGCTCTATAAATTCTTTACCATTAGAACAAAAAATGCATATTTTTTCAACGTCGTCGTCGACATTTCGAATTTTGGAGAAGTAAATTTGAAATTATATCGAATATACGAGCGCAAACCTCGATGTGATTTTTTTTTTCACCAAAGTTAATCTTACTAACGAGAATTTTATACACAGTCGTAAAATAGCGACTAAAAAACACGATAGGTATAGTACAGTTTTGGTAAATACATAGCACAGTACCAGTACGCATATACAGTACGTATAGAATAGATACTGGTGATGAAACTGAGCCTTTGGTACAGTATATGCTTTTTATCTGACAGATGATGTTATATGAGTCCCACGATCACAGGCTATGGTGCGCCGGACTTTTGCTTCCGACCGGAACATAACAATTCTATCCCTACTTGGGTGTCAGTTAAATTAGAATTTTCGCCCTGTGCGGTTTAGTCAACCCCTAACACCGGGTGTTGCGCATTTCGAGTTCGTGTTTTCGTACGTATTCGTAATACGTATATTTTTTTTTATACATCGTACCGATATTCTAAACGTAACATAGTAGCAATGACGTGATTATCGTTCGATTTTTTATTTTTATTTTTCACGCGTATGGCTGTTCTAGATAATATATATATATTTTTTTTTACCAACTACCTCGTCGTGTTATGAGAAAAATAGGAATCCTAATTAGTGTACCGTGATGAAATATTTTTTATCAGCTTAGCTCTTAAGGCTATACCTATTTCGATATGTACTCTATTACAATTTATTTGACGACGGTCAAAGTTTCAAGTTGAACTTGCTGGATTCGATATTCGCCGTGATTAACGTGCTTAAAAATACCGGTGTAAAATACTATAGAATGTATCATAAGGCGATTACATTGCTTATTATTGCCACGTTAGGTTATTTTACACGTAGTTCAGGTAAGAATAATGGTTATTTTATGTTTATGATTAATACGTGAACTATTTTAATAACCGAGGATTAAAAAAATGATATAATTTTAATCGTTGAAAAAATATAATCAAAAATTTTTTCCCATAATTTAATCACCTCGACGTTATTTTTCCGCGAAAATTAAAATTACCATTTATTTTTTATTCCTTTTTTTAAGAAATTCAAAAAAAAAAATTTAAATACAAGACGGATGGCTATTAAAAAAAAAAAAAAAAACGCCAAAATTTCTAGCAACACACGAATGTAATAGACAAGATAAAACATGTTAGAATCGGCTTATTTGGAAAACGAAAATGTCGTCACAATATTTCAAAGCCAAGGCCAATATTATATCTTTTTTCAATACCAAAAACAAAAAAAAAATTCGTTCGTACGAAATAACTATACTTAATGAATTTTTAGGACAGTGAAAAAAAATGAGAAACTCGTTAAATATAAACACGAGGCAAAATTTATGCTGACAAATAAAAAATTTTGGTAATCCGAGTAAGTATTCGCATTAAAATTTTAAATTTCAAGTTTTCGTACGAATTCATTTTGCATATTTCTTGGCTTCTTATTACGTTCTTTGTAATTTGGTTGTTTTTTTTTTTTTTTTTTTTATTTTTAATTTGGTTTAAAAATTTTTTTCAAG
>FIZR01003626.1:0-52784 GCA_900060175.1 Ferrisia virgata
CCATTAAAAATAAGTTTTTTCCAATAATTTTTGCTCTCGCAAAACTCGCGCATCTCACAGAACGTGTTACATACCTGAATTACTTGAGAACAAACCAAAAAATATTATTCACTAGTTTCAAGATTTTTCCACCTACTTTAAATTTTCAATATCAAAATTTTTCACTCGCAAACGTTATTATTTCTATTTTAAAATATTAGAAAGTAAGTTTTCGTATTCTTATCAAATTGAAATTAAATTTTCTTTAGCATGGAGTAATTAAAATTTCCCCGATTGCTTTATTTTAACGGATTATCGAAGATCTTTCAAGAATGTTCAACTAGGTATACGAATAAACTATCACGTTCGTGTTTACTCCGACAACGGTAAACATACAAGTACGGTACAAGTAAATCTATTTACATTCGGCTACGTATACATTTTCGCTCGAATACTACATTTTAACGAGAACGTACGTGTAACGTAAGATGGATGCGATGTTTCAAGGCAAGACCGCAAAAAAGACTAATTCAACTAACACACGTTTTCGTCCATTTCTCAGAATGGATGGCCGAAAAATCAAACGATGAACAGTTCATTCGTCATTAACATCAGAAAGACCAACTACAAACAATACAACGCTTTCTGAATCAAAAACAATAGAAACAAACAAGCATACGAAAGAAAATCTCATCAAAAGAAATATGGGGAGGTATGAAAATACTTCAAAAACGTACACATGAAATATACTCACGATGACGACGCGATGAACCTAAAACAATGTACGCTTGAAGCATTGTCAGATTCGAGCGACCAATGTTGTATCATTTACTTTCAATCTTTATAAAGATGAAAACCATCGCGGAAACTCTATCAATTAAAGATACCGCAAAAGCAAAACGTCAAAAAGAATAAAACTATAGATCCCCTAAAAAAAAAAAAAAAAAAAAAAAAAAAAATTAAGAAAAAAAAAAAAAAAAAAAAACCCCCAAAAAAAAAAAAAAAAAAAAAAAAAAAAGTTAGCAAAGTAATAAAAAAAAAAAAAAAAAACCCCCAAAAAAAAAAAAAAAAAAAAAAAAAAAAAGTTAGCAAAGTAATAAAAAGATACTCGATTCGCTAATAGATAAAAACTTTTTTTTTTCTTCAAGAATACTCTCTTTATTTTCTCCATCACTCTCCTTGTCAAGAAACTCCGCCACAGTTAGGAGGTTATTCTATCGTATTTAACACGGCTCAACGAAACGTTAAATATTCGATAAAACGGTCCTTTCTACTCTCTCCCTCTCTCTTTCTTTTTTTTTTCCTACAAATAAACGTCTCTTGTTGTAGGCCTTTTTCGCAGAAAGGGATCGCGTACTTCGTTTTCCATTATCGGAGGAGTGTAACCTACGAGCTTTACATCTTATTCCGTAGATATAATCATCGTATTAAAACCGAAGGGGGTATAACAAGCAAAGGATCAAACTGAATTGATTATCGCCTCAACAATATGGTATTTAGGCTTACAGCGAGTATTTTAATAATACATAATAGCATTCTTAATCTTCTTCGTCATTAATTGCTGTATTCATATGGAAATTTTTGTGACAAAAATGGCATTCAACTTGAAACAAAATGGGATGATTTGGGGCAAATGGCCGATTCAAGATGAAAGAAACCCTAAAATTGATTTTCATTTCATTTGAAATTAACGAGGTGTTATGGTCGTAATTATTTTTCAAAATCCATCCCGTAGATAATACGAATAATGCTAAAACACGATCGTTATCTCAACTACGACTTCAGAGATCCCGTAATTCAAAACATTGCTATTTATTACAACTACGAATATATGGTAAGAATAAAAAC
The DNA here is from genome assembly GCA_900060175.1 of Ferrisia virgata. Classification (NCBI taxonomy): domain Eukaryota; kingdom Metazoa; phylum Arthropoda; class Insecta; order Hemiptera; family Pseudococcidae; genus Ferrisia; species Ferrisia virgata. The sequence goes on from FIZR01003626.1 coordinate 1,828, forward strand.
TGGTTTTCTATAAATTATCAAAACATTTTCGCAGGTCGAAACTTGAAAGTATTTCGAAAAAAAAATTGTAAAATAGGAAACACGTAAGCTCCATCTTCTACTTCCTACCAAATATAATCAATCGAGTAAAACTACAAATAAATAAATTGCATGTTGCATAATCTTACCGGCAGCTGGAGATAATTTCGTTACAACGCCCCAACGCAACTTCCACTGAAACAATAAGAAAAAAAAATTACGATTAGAAAACTAAATAAAAAAGCAACATCAATTTCCAATAACCAACTCCTTATTATCTGAATACTTTTTTTAGTGGAGAGAAATGGAAAACAAAGCTCACGGCAAATCAGATACCAATATGTTTCTACTTTCTACTGTAAAACGATAGAACAATCTAAAGTTTGCCCTTTTAGAGAGCGAGCTTGAAACGGCAGCGGCATTACAAAATGAAATTACAACGTACTTGAAGCAATTCTGAAGTACGAGTTGTTTAAGCTTTGAAGATGGAAGCTGGGCCGAGTTTCACATACATCGCAGTACAGACCTATTACCGCTCCCTTAATATTCTTTCTTTTGTTTCTTTTTTCTCTTTTAAGTAGGTACCCATTTAAATCTACCGTCGTCTTTTTTGGAATGTCGATGTAATAGAATGAGAGAGGGAACAAGAGAACGTAAAGAATGTTACAGCATAATATGTACTTCTTTTTAAAAGTGCACCTCTGAGTGAGTTACGTAAGCAAGTAATATACCACTCTTCGTATTAAGATAGTATTCGGCTAGCTTTACACACGTATTCGTAAGTTTTTAAGATGGTAATATGGTAAATTTTATATGCTTGTTAAAAAATAAAACGAAAAACTCGCATATCACTAAGATAACACCACAGCAGTTCGTTTTGCTATTTATTCCCAAAAGTGCACTTCGAACGACATACATAACATGTGAGAGGAAGAGTAAATAAATACACACAGAAGACTGTCTAGCAAAGACAAATTCTATCTACATTCACTTCGTACATTTTTTGGTATTTTTTCAATGATATGTACATAAAATGGTGTACTTGTACGCGAATGTACGTATAATATATATATACTAATAACTATAAACTGATAAGCAGTAAAAAAAAAAAAAAAAGAAACATCGAACCCGAAAATATGAAAAAAAAAAAATCGTTAGTTCACCCTTTAAATTTATAGTTTAGAAGGTACGACGAGAAAACGAAAACTTTGTTAATTAAAAAAATTTGCCCTTTTATCGAAAGGTCGAGTAGATTTAATTTTAAATCGAACGCAACGTACTTCCAACAACGTTAGGCAAATGCAACCAAACTTTATCAACAAACAATATGTATACGCGTGTATACGCAAAGACAAGATATTTTCCTAAAACTCACCTTTTTCTGATCTCGAAATTTTAACCATCCAGAAATGATCGTAATATCGGCCACAATACCAGTTTCTGAAGATATGCATTCCCAAGGATTCGATTCATTTTCGGAATCTGATAATGAATTGGTAGTTTTAATATCTCTCCAACTTCTGGCTGGAGAACTAAAAACACTATCCGTCATGATTGCCGATGATAAATCGTAGCAGCGGTTGAAAATCACTCGAGCATATTACACTACAAAATGGAACATTTATCAATTATAATATACTTATTTATTTTTTTTAAATTACGTCGAGAAAAACGAAGCTAACGATTAATAATTTACGAAAATAACGATAATAATCGCGTGTATCTCAGCTGATTTATTGGAAAAGCAAACAACAACAGAACGCCGCTAAAACAAAACACGAATTGTCTCAACGAATGTTACCCGCCGATGCAGTCGACTCTAGTACGCGCATTCGGACTGGTGAATATTTTCAACCCACCCCAGCTTCATTCATGGAAAGACAAACACATAGTTGGACGACGTTGAATTTATCTAAGATAAAAGTGGTTAGATACAATGTAACCAAATTACACTTTGATTTTTTTCACCAAATTTTTCGGTGGTCGAATTTCAAGAATTGATCGTCGATTCTTAAAATTTAATCTGTTGAAAATACGCACGATACATCGGTCTAATATACTTTTTTTGTCTTTAAAAAAACCAACAAAAGAATAAATGTATGTATAAGATTAGACATCTATCTACATATATGGTGTATAAGACCGATGGCACGATATCACCATTTATTAAACAACGACGTTTAGTTTTTTCGATGTAAAAGATCAGCTAGAACGTAAACCAGAATTTAAATTGCTATGAGCGGATAGGAAGCGAATTTACTCATCTAGGCAAAAAAAAGCTAATGAATATGAATGATCGTAACGAACTTGAAAATAATTAAAATGGTCAAAAATCATAGGAGATTAACCAAATATTTAGATTTTAAAATGTAAATGCAATAACAACAACAACGTTCGCTTGAACACATACCTGTTTCCGATATCATTCGCTCTGAAATGCGAACTATATACGTCGTTTCACGTTGAATTTAAAATATTCTTCGTCGTCTTTCTGAAGAGATGTACAGTGATCATATTCACACAAATACATAGTTGAGAGTTGGTATTTGTATCGTCTTCAGCAAAATCTTAATTGCACGTCATAAACGCTAAAATTCCAGGAAAGGAGCTTGGTTCAAGCAGTTGAAATGAACCTGATTAAACCATACTTCCAATATTTCTTTCCATTGAAAATGCTAATGCACAAACATCATAAAAACATTTCAATTGTTTCGCTAACAATTGTAGAATTAATTCATTCAAAGCCAAGCACAAATTTGAACAAACGAATATCTTTTAAAATAAAGCAGAGAATAATACTAACCTTCTATACAATTCACTGCCACTAGATGCAGTTTCTCTCAGAATCGGCAGGCCAACAGGTCAATTCAACTTCACAAAAAAGAACTCTGCATACATTTTCATTATTAAAAACTGAAAGCGACCACCATTTAATGTACAAATGATCAAAATAAAAACTCCAAGTACAACCGTCAAAATTCAAAAATTCAAATCACATAAGAAATCACCGCAATTAAAAATTACAGTTTGTTCATTCCTGCATACATTCCTGAGCTGTGAGCTCATGAGCTTACCTACATGCCTACTCCATGTATCCGTATTCGACACCAAACACTTTCTACTCCCCTTAAAAATCTACTCGACAACCAATCAACAATGTTTAAATCAGTATTTCAGTCAGTATTCGTGTGGAGCGCTACCTACGGAGTTGAAAGTTACGATCATGGTTACCAATTTACCACAACAACAGTGTAGAAATTCTATAATTCAATCTTTGAATAACAAACTACAAAGTTTAGTTTTGCTTTATCAAAAGCTCGAAAAATGTATTTTAATTTCGTATGAAAAAATAAATATGTTCCGAGTTATAATATCGATCTATATTTTACAAACAAAAAGTATAGAAAACACACTAAACATAAAATAATTACGTAATACATAAAATATATAAACGACATGTACACAAAAACTCTTCACCACTTACAGTTTCTTCTGAACAACCGAAATACGAACAATACATTGTCCAACTTTTTTTTGAGAATATTACGATTTGTTTAATTTCGTAAGCAAAAAGAAAAAAAAACGATTCTAACACCATAGATAGGTAAAATCGTAACATCAGACAGAAGAAAATATTGACACAAATTTAACACAAGAATCTCCATTGTTTAGGTATCTGACATAGAATCGTCACTTTTAGTAGTGAAAGAAGGCGCTTTACGTTTCTCAGATTTCCAGGCTTCGATTTTTTCTTTTAATTCTACAGCTGTTGAAATACGCAAGGCATAATTAAACATGATACAGAAACAGATCTACATGAATAAATATAGTGCAGTAACATGTATCATACCAGGTTGTAACATATCTTCGGATAACGGAAGACGACTGAAAGGATCAGTAGAAGAATTCAATAAGTGTCGAATAATAACGGCACGATCCATTACTTTACCGCATGGAAGTAACACGGGATCTTCCATTAACGTATCCATTAGAGGATCTGTTGGAATAAAATAACTCGTCAAGAACAAATACTCGCAGGCTACTTTTATGGACGAATAATTTACCGCGGAATTCTTCCGGAGCATCGTTATAGTCAACTTCTTTTTTCATATTTTGTACTGAAATGTCTACAGCACGTTCGGACAATCTGCGGAACCGTTCGATTTCCTCAGATGTTTTGATATCAGCTTTTTCCAAACGAATACAAGCATCCACAAACAATTCTTTACGAAATGAACGCTTTCAAGAGAAAAATCACATACGAACGTCAAATACATCGTAAACAAAAGTCGAGTACAGTTTCATAACATTTACCTCGTCGGCCGCCAAAGCAGCAGCGAATTCGTCACAATCCATATGCAAATAAATATCTACCAACTGTCCGAGAAGCTTCTTCGGCTCCCATCCATATTTTTCCGGTTTCTTCACTTTAAGATTTTTACCTTGAAATTTAAGATAAAAGTTACAGACCTGCAACTTGGAGACAAACATAAATTCACTTACATTTAGGTCCACAAAGTTGCTGCAGGTTGAAATTAAGCATTGCTGACAATCTTGTAACTAACTCTGGTCTTAAAAAAGGTTCTTGAATATCTTTCGTTAAATAATGGAACATATGGACCGTTTCACGAGCCAAAGTTAAGTACGATCTATAGAACCATAAAAATCATAAGTTTTTACACGAATAAAATTGGTATTAAAGAGTGTTAAATGTCATATCCATTCGTATTCAATACCTGCACTGCCTTTCATCAGCGGTCAATTGCCTAGTTTTAGATTGACGCTGTTCTAGAGTGAGGCTTTCCCAAGCTTCTTTATCGTTAATTAAAACTTGAACTTCGTGGATACGCTAAAAATAAAATGCAATAACGCTGTTTTACCCAGCACAAAAATCGTGAAACGTTTCTATACAAAGAAATACACAAACTTTTAGTGTTTCCAGGCTTTCATCTAATAAAAATGTTGTATCATTCATCAGCATATTAATGAATTTCACAAACTGCAAACCAGACCTGAAAATCCCAACATAAAAATACATTTTTAATAATCAAATCTTGGTGAAATGCAAAAAACAATTACAGATTTAAAAATATTTCTAACCTAGACTCGTTAATTAGAGTTTGTTTGTGAACTGCACTATCCCAAAAACTTTTTAATATAAGACTAATGTGAAATCTGATAGTGAATTTATCATAAAATTCAGAACTAGCTCCGGTAGTTTCAACATCTAAGGGAAAAAGAAAATCATGCATTAAATATTCGTATTGAAATGATTGCTCATACGCGTGACAATTTAATAACACAATGATAAGGTAAAAAACATACCAGTATAAAATTTCATTAAAAATGGAGGAAGATATTGAGTAGATATTGGATGAGTCATGATTTGAACGTATAAATTGTCTGTAGGTTGCATGGTGGTATTTAATACAAATAAGACTTCTATTATCTTAGCTATCAAATATGGATTTTTGAATGCATTAGGAACGCAAATAGCTAATAATAGCCAAGTAACCAAGGTATTCTCCATATTTCTAGTTACGATGTGAGATGCGAATCTAAACGAAAACAAACCAATACGTCATGAATGAACTTGTTTTAAATTAATATTGATTTAATAATACTATGCCAAACAAACTTACTGCAATGCGAATAATAGGAACTCGGCAATATCTTCGACAAACCATTCGGGCAACGCGGCGAATATATTGGGTATTTCGGTAGGCAGTGAAAACTCTGATGATAGAGAAGAAGAAGAGGTTGTCAAAGGAGACGCGCTACTGAACGGAGTATTTTTCAAAGCATTCACTAAAAATTCGCCTACGGTGGTATAAAATTCTAATGCTCTTTTTAACAATGTTCGATCAAACAATGCAATATCCGCGCATACTTTGTTCCGCAACAATATCTATAATTGAGATAAAAACAGCATGTTCACTGAAATAAAGTAAACTATAGCTTCAAAACATTCAGCACTAACTTTCAATTGTTGATTCCATCTTTTAAGAAGTTCTCTGTTTCGAACAGCATTGAGGCTCGATTTCCATTGAGGCTCTGTATTTTGAATTTCATCGACCATTTTTTGTAAATCGCGTATCGCTCTGAGGCGACGATGATATTTATTTAAAATTGGTATAAGGGCGATGTGATGACAGTAAACAGTTAAAAACCAACATTCCGTTGAAAAATTTGATTCCGGTTCGTCGTTTGATGCTGTAGATGGACAATTATTATTGATAAATAAACACATCTTTGTATAGCAAAATACTGGTTAAAAATCTTACAAATTGTTTCTAGCCAATCTGTTAGTTCTTGACTAGTCATTTTTATTCTGGTATCTCCGGTTGTTTTTACGAAACATTTTTTCGAGTAAATGTACATCGGATCAACTTTATTCAATTTTATCTGCGTAAGAAGCATACAAAACACATAAAAACTAACGAATAATTGTTAATAATTCAAGAATAAATCAACTTTATAACGTACTTTAACTGAAATCAACTGTAACACGGATAATAAATTCAGCATCAAACCATCTGTGGCTACAGAACGTTCTTCTACTTGATATTGAACTCGTTTTTCATTAGTTATCAATAGGCGAGCAATGTATTCCATGAATGGATATCTGGATTCTTTATTTGAAACGGCATTTTGAAATATCTTATGCAGTTGCACCTGAACGTCAGAAATTAAAATCGATATTTGAAAATCATTTAAAAACAAAGTAACCACACGGTCTCACTCACCCTGATACTTTCTAATTCCAAACGAAAAGTAGAAATCATCGATTTATCTGCTAATGAAGTACCACCGTTAAAGATATTGTCGTTAATTAGTGGATCATCTTCTCCAAATACGGAACAAGAAAGAAATGGCCCTAAGAACGAAGTCATTGAAAATTCTCTTCCGGGAACGTTCGTAACCAGGTTCGGAATAAACTGTTTCTGTGTTCACGAAGTACATCAATTTAGTTCATGAAGAGCATTCTATGGAAACCTAATTTTTCTTTCTAATTTTTAAATACCTGTTTGGTAATTAATGTGCAAAGAGGACGATTGGAACTCGATAACGAAGATCTAATTTCGATCAATTCGGAAAGGTACAGCAAAGGATCGCGATGAGAATTCTGAACAATAGATGCGCCTTGCATTAATTGATTCAATCCTTGTAGTAAAGGTGTGAAAACCTGAAATAATTCACGGGATATAAAAATATAAATTAGTGGCTGCCTCCATCCGCATGTGTTCGGACAATGCGTACGTACGTCGTAAAATAACTCCTGATTTTGATAGGTGTTAACAACCAATTCTGCTAAAAAACCTCTCGGTAAAGTTTTTTGTATCATGCTGCTTAGAAATGGACAATTTTTATACGTCGTCAGGGCAGACATTTTGGGTTCTTCAGATTGTAGTATAATCTTTCCTTGAGCCAACATAATTGTAAACTGTATACTTTGAATGCGAATTTCATCGAGTACAGCGTGCCGCATCGGAGATTTATTTTTCTTCAAACAGTTCATCAAAATTAGCAAATGTGAATAAAATATAACAAAATATATGCGGTGATTTAAGTTACACCAACCTTCGGATTTACAATTTCATCGTCACATGCTCGTCTGTAACATTCTAACAGAAATGAAACCACGGCTAATTTCACATGAGGTTCGCTCTTTGTTTCTTCTATTTTTGCGACTGTGCTCAACATTTCGACCAGAACAGCGCTGATTAGGTTCTAAATCAGATGATAATTTTGTGAGAATTCAATACACTATATAGTCTGTACGAAATTCGAATAAATCTTACTTTGATTTCACCAGAAAGGTATTCGTCACCGTATCCGTAAGAAGTCTGAGATTCATTTAATACCTTCAGCACTTGTGATTGTTGCCAATCGACTTGTAAAATAGATGAAATTATTGACTGGACAGATTCGAAGTTATCTGGAGGTAAAGTTGATGCGGATTTCTACATGTTAATATCGACCGAGGTCATGTCATTAAAAAATGAAAAAGGAACGAAGTCAACATCAAAAGAATCAAAACTCGGTATCGCCTACTTTAATTACTGCAGAAGGTACTTTAGATTCTTCAACTTCCATATTTTCGACTTCCAGATCCGCATCTGTTGGATCCCGTACACCCTCCACTTCCATGTGCTGAACCTCGTCTTCTTTAGATTCATTACTCGATGAATTTGTTGATGAGGAACTACTATCCGAAAATTTTTTAGGACCACCTCGAATATTCAATTTTGCACTACATGTACCACTTGGAGTATCTGCTGTTGAACGAATGTCTAATTTGGGACTAATGGTCGTCTGTGTTTCGTCATTTCCTACACTAGTTAATCGAGCCAACCTTCTTCGACGAATCTACGTAAAAATATAAAATTTGAGTTCAAAGAAAATACTAGCAAAACGTTAGTCGTGAAAGGTTTTATTTTTAATCAGTTATTACTTCTTCTTGACTCAGCTCACTCATTCTTCTTCGTTACAAATGTTATCCACAGTGAGCCGTCTCGATGGAAAAAATTACACAACAAAAAAAATTGGATGATGAATAACACGGTAAAAAGTATTAAAAGTTTAACTTCATAAAATACTAAACGATGATTTTACAAGTTTCGAATGAAATATACAAACAGGCTAAAAATTAACAAAGAAAATTTTTGCAACTTCGTAATCAGTTGTTTTTAATAATAATCATTTTGACTTCCGATGATAAGGTAATTACAACACAAAAACACTCACTGATATTTGTACAAAAAACATCACAGAAAAATTATATTACGCATTTATTATTGAACAAATTAAGATCCTTTTCACGTAACTATTTCAGTATAAAATTTCGATCGTTTATAAAAATTAAAGAAATAGAATTCCATATCTACTTATCTTCCATTTTTTCAAAATTTCGATAGGCGATAGCGACGTCTTGCATATATTTTTTTTACATATACAACCTGCCATACGAGTACATAAATGGTGATGTTTGACCGAAAAGTCACACTATCAAACAAATGAGAACAAAATGGCATGTACATTTTATTCAAAAATTATCTGTATTGTTATCCATCTTCTTATTTCATGTCACACCATACCTATTTTAACTGAATTTTGCTAAATTATCACTTTTTCATCTTTCTCAGAATAATTCACATTGGCGACGGAAAGTTTTATTAGTACTAGTAGGTTACAGCGATTGAACAATACGAAAAGTTGCTTCAAAGATGTAATAATGATGATTATTTTCCATTTTACAAATTAAGACAAATCTCAGGAAGAATTGGGATGTTGATTGAGCGATTAGTAAATTTTAAACTTCTTGATTTTTACACATTTCTTGTCTCGCCTAACCATTTGTCTATTTTAAATCCAATCTCAAGGATTAAATTCCCGAGTAATAAAGTCAACTTTTCCAATGTATACCTGTTATTTTATTTACATATCACATAAGCAAAACAAAAAATAATGTATAACGACACTTTCAAAACATAAACGCATGACTTAATAACGTAATTAATTACGTATGGAGTCTACTGAATAAAGTATGGTCAAACATCAAACATCAAACAAATGAATAGGTAAAACAATAACCGTAATAAATAAAAATAATCAAAATTGAATCACAAAATTCTACAGTAAAGATTCTCTCAAAACTTAAAATAGTAACTTTTTTACAAATTTGTATCATTCCTACATGATAGAGATATGCTTACGATACTGATTGTCACGTTATCGGTTATATCACATAAAAACTTGGCCATCAGTCGAATGCTTTCTATGTATCTAACACACGTAGAATTGCGTAAAATAACAATCATAACGATAACATTCTTCATGTCAGCGCTTAAGATGAGTTTCAACATGAAATCACATTCCTAATTTAAAACAAATAACTCTTCAAACAGATCGTATAGTTAAGGTAATATTAAACATTGGTATTGGTCAAAGCACTATTTATACTCGTCGTATCACTACTTCTGCGTTCTTGATTTGAAAGCAATTTCGTTTCGGCATTTTGCGACAAATTCTGTGATTGAGACATTTGAGTGGTTGAACTAGTTGGTAAAGTACCAGAGTTGGAATCTTCGATTGCTTTCCTAAGCTGAAATTGGTAAGAACTTAAATTATTATTTATTTTAGATATACTTTGGTAGACCTAACTTTGACTGTAAATATACAATGAACGTTGTAAATTTACAATCAAAAGCCGTTTGCAATTCAAAAAAAATGATTCACGAATGAATGGGTGAATTTAATAATCGACGAACCTCTTTTAAACCTACTACACCAACTAGTCTACCAATGGCGGTAACATAAGCGTGATTAACACCGACTAGAGAAAATATGGAGTGAACTTTCAATAAAGATGTTCTTTCCACCAACTGGAAAGGAGCTGGATCGATATGGCACTTGTCGAAATTGACGTGTTGTTCCATTTCGCCCTCCTCCCATTCTCGTTGGTCTTCGGGTGACATATCAATTACTCGTTCTCTAGGCTAGAATAGATATATCATTGCGTTTAATAATTCCATAATTTTTCGGTCAGGTCTATTCGTGAAATGTTATACAAAAAGGTACTAACCAACTGTACTTTTTTCAAAGTCATAGGGCTCGGTGAAGGTTTCTCATTTCCTGGCGTTACATTCATCTCCATATCCGGGTTGGCGTCTTGTAATGTCGCCGATTTGTGAAAGATGGCTTCGAAAGCCAAACGAATTCTACTTTCGGCACCGGTCACCGTGCTGTACGGCGTAGCTACCGCCGAGCTCATTAAATTAGGAAAACTTCTCAAATTGAAGGAATTCGTTTTCTTCAAAATAGATTTTTTTGGTTGTTGGTCATAAGGCGAATTCTACATTTAAAGAAACGAAGAAGCATATGAGACATACGACTAGCGCAAGAATTCGAGTTTTGATAGACAAATGAGTGTAAAATGTAATATTACGTAAATAAAAAACATACGTCATTTTTTTGCATAAGGTCAGAACTGGAATACTGTTTCATTTTTAAAATATCCGGAGCTGGGACAACTTCGAATCTTGATGGCCTTCTGTTGCTATCTTGCCTCCTTCTTCTTTCTAATTCTTCCAACCTGAACGCAAATAATTCGACAAACTTCAAAAATGAGAATAGACCATGTGTACTACACGTATGGCTTATCAAAAAATGAGCAGAAGTGTTTTAATATCAATTCGCAATGATTGGTACAGCACAAACGCAATCAGTTACCATACAAAGTTCATAACAGGCGCTGGAATGAAAGTCCATCATTCAAAATAATAAGAAGTTTACCTTTCTTGGGCTTCTTTTTGCCATTTGGCTACAACCTGAACGCGTCTCTCTCTTCCAACGTGATCCTCGATTAGTTTTATTAGTTCTAATCTTTGTACAGAACCCAACAGAATCATGGATTCTGCAAAATAAAAAATGAAACGATTTATGTTAGTTACATAAGAATTGGTCTTTCCTCAAATAGTAATAATGATGATGAAAAAGTATTTAAAAAATTGTTCCGATACACTCCACGCAATTTTATTTTCTCTACGTTTTGCTGAAATGAAATAAGCAAAATACCTCACCGGGATTATCTACCAATGGAAACACGCGAATTCGTTTATTTTCTTTCAATATCCTTTTTAAATTCTTATAATTCATGTTCTGCCAAATATATTTCACATCTCTTAGCATGAAATCTTCCACATAAACCGTATAAATGGCTGAAATCGATAATTACGTTAAGTGAAAAATTACGGTACCTAGTACCTATTACAGCGTATTTAAATTATTCCGTATTGTTACTTACAAGAATTCGACGGAAGTAAATCCGGTAGGTACGGAAGTTTCTTAATTAGAATAATACTGTCGTAAAGAGAAGGTTGCAGTAATGCTGCGATTGCATTTGCTATCAATACAGCGATCTAGAAATGTAAGTAAAACACAGGTAAGTCCATATCGGTATTTCACGAATATCTACGCGTCAAAGTAATTTCCATTCCATTATTATTATTACGCAAAAATTGCATTTCTTCTACAGGCAAAATATCGTTTTGTAATAAGCATCTGGTATTCATCGAAGAATACATATTTTAACCATCAAGTACTCAGAGTATTTCGTAAAATTCCAAGCAAAAGTCGAATTTAAGAAAAAATATACTCGTGACATTTTGTAACTTAAAAAGCGTTTATCCATAAAAGTTACCATTAACTATGTTACCATCATTGGTATAATGTGAGTGATTTGTCCTGTCATTTCGAATGCGATTACAGATACGGAAAATGAGTGAGTTACCGCGCCGGAAAATGCTGCAGCGCCAACAGTAGCATAGCCACCTGTAAAACAAAGTAAATGTATGAAAATACTTCGATAGTAACTCGAAGATAAGAAATGCAGACACTTATAGTTTGAAAAAAAAAAACTCGACGCTAGATTGAGATAAAAAATGAATCGAGTATCGAGCTTTGCTAGTGCCGATATCAGTATCAAACAATGACATCATCTCATTACAATCGAGTATGAACCGGTACTATTTAGTTCGTTTAGATACGTAGTATCTACCTGGTATAATAGGGAAAATATATTTTCCATGTCTGATACCGTTGGGAAACTGCATATGAATTAATTCGCCAATAATTCTACCAAATGCTGCGCCTACTTTAAATACTGGAATAAAACTACCGGATGGTACAGGAATCGTTGACGAAATTATTGAAAATATGAACTGTAAACAAGGATAGGTAATGGAACGTTATCTTCAAGAGCAGTTACGATATTTACATAAATTATACGTATTTATTTGTATATTGGTAATTCGGTATACAGTATACACTTGTCAGATCAGATAGGTAAATAAAGTGCTTTAAAAATAGTCGTTTCGAACATTACCCACATTAAAAAGTAAGTATCCGATTAAGCTGACAAAAACGTTGGTATTCTCGGTAGTCCAATGACCTAGTATTTCGGCTTCTTTAATAGTGAATTCATCTTTGGTCCACGTGAAATTGCTGAATAAACCTGAAAGCTTGATTATTTTCAATATCGCATCCGTTCTATCAATGGTAACGGCGCAAGTTTCATCAACTCGCTGTTAAGCTTGATAAAACTATTTACTTGTTCTTCGGTGCTCAAATCGCTAGCGCAATACTTGCCCAAGCCTAGTGGAAACGAAACAGTTGCCGCGATAAACGTTACGATACCAGGATACAAGAATCGACTGTAAAACGAAAGAATATAAAATTTGCGAAAATTTCTAACGAGCGCTGCGCTGTTTAATCTGCTCGTCGCATACGACTCTTAGTAGCACTTACTTTTTTTGTAAAAATGCGTTAAGTTTTTTATTTTGTCTCATAATTAGAACATATTGTCGATGCGCCCATACGTAGAAAGCTCCTCCAAATCCTGATGCAGCCCTGCGTTTAACAAGTAGTTCATAAAATAGTGTGAATTAAGAAGCTGCAAGGCACAGATCATGCTTTTATCGGTAAGTTAGATTTACGTGCGTCTCTACGTATTACCTAATGCACAACTGCATAGGTACTACCTATTAACGTTTGAAACAATCTACTGACCAGTATAATGTAATACGACCGCGATGAATAAATCATTACACGCGGACGTATCAAGGTATGAATACAAGTCTACACTATACACAGACGGATCCCAATTACCACACATTACTTAGGAAGTTGTATACATCGCACAACTTCGCTACACATACGGTGACGAAATATAAAAAATAAATACCGACGTAGGACATCGTAGAATACTTCGCTACCTAGCCAGCTATGTGTGTGTATGTGTATAAGTGTACATTACGCATTAGGATGCGATTGTTAGTAACGTTTAGGCATAATTCATCAACCAACGCCGGCTGCCCGTTGCTATTCATTAACATAGGCTATTATTCAAGTGTGGTCCGAATCGCGATTTTACGTTTTAAAATGTACAAATAGCTATACCATACAAATAATAAGCTACCGCATATTAAATATACAATTATACATACACGCTGTTCGATAAATTCTACAGCTAAACGACGCTTTCGAAAAAAACAATCACCATTTTCATCAGTACCTGTACCTGGTGACGCTTTATATCTCTAAATTAAGTACTCGCCGTACATGCTAACTAATCTAAAAAGGTAAATGTTTGGATTTTTTGCTTTTTTTTTTGTTGTTGTTAAAAATTTAAAGGTTTCTAAGAGAATCTGAAAGATGTTTAAGATTTCAATCATTCGCCTCTGGAATCAACTTTCGTTAGGTCTCTTTTTAAAAGCGTTCAACTGTAGATTCGTCCTCAACTAATTTTCCAAAAAAAAAAAAAAAAAATCTCGGTAATCGTAGGTATATGTAGGTCCCTAGAACTGCCGATATTGATGATTTATATGAAAATGTACCTAGTTGACCTACATTACTATACAGACAAGTTAATCACTAAAAATTACCCTATAAAAGCGAAAACTGTAAGTTCTTGCGGATCAAATGGGTATTCCATGGTGAAATGAGTTGGAAAGAAAGCTTTCACAGTATCTGCAAGAAAAAAAAAACAAGGTAAGAAAAAGTAGCGTTACATTTATAAATTAACAGTACGCATTATATATATATTGCTACCAACAAACGAATATGGAACAAATGTGTACCGATTAGCTAGTATCTCTATCTACTACCTAATGTACCTATGGCTACACACCTGCTTTATTAAACCATACAGCCAACAAACGAAACACGGTAGCTCCACAAACGGCCGTAAAAAATCCTCGCCAGTAATTTCTCACCGCAAAATAGACGGTGGTTACTTCGATGCTAAACAACACACCTTTAATAGTTGGCCAATTTATTAGTTACATAACATTACTAATAATAATAGATAGTTGCCTGTAACAGCGTATGTGTCGATAAAGACGTCGAAAAGAATACGTCCTGTGGACCGGACGCTACACTTACCTCCGAGCGGAGCTCCGAAACAACTGGCTACACCGACGGCGCATGCGGCCGCCAACATTTCGGTGTTGCGAGATTCGTTTTCGTAAATACCTTTAAAAGAGGTAATCAATTTGGATATCAGAGTGGCCGTAATACTGCTGATGTGCACAAATGGACCCTGCGAAACGGTAGTTCTATATTACAGTTAGAATACGCGATAACCGTCGAAAAATTCCGCAAAATTACCTCTTTACCGAGAGGAAGTCCGGATCCGAGAGTAGCTGTTAATCCGATAACTTTGGCGACGAGCGTACGAAAAGTGAGGTATTCTTTTAAGGCTACTCCTCGAAGTATAGTCTTCATTTCGGGGATACCGGAACCTGTAATACGGCGCAGATTAAAATACGTAAACGTAGCATAATATACCGTTACGGTCATCTTAACGCATACGATTATGCACGTACCGATCGATTGCGGGGCTACAATGTGCACGAAACCGGCCGAAAATAGAATTAAACACACGGGTAATGACACCCAAGCCATATATTGAGCTATCTCATTCTTGGATAAGTCCTTGTACAACCACAGTCTGCCTGTAAAATGGAAATATTTCGCATTAGCTAATGTAACCATATGCGACGAGTATAAAACGTCTTGTATATTCCTAGCTTGTGTCTTCAGCAATTGTGCAAGCCATCGGGGCCGCCAATGCACATACAACAACCGCCCAACGACAAAGAATAACAAACGCAGTACATACGTTGGTGGTTGATGAAAAAGGTGGCTAATTTCGAGCATACACCCAATTCGGTACCCAGCTGGTTTCCGGCGAAAGAAAATTATTTTTCATCAATTGGTCATTCGCACGAATGAGAGCGTCCGAAGGCGAAAGCGATTTCATACATACAGCCAGCTAAGCTGGACTTGCGTACGAGTAATTGTGCAACTTTTTTCCGCCATCTCCCTGCCCGCATCCTGACCACCCGGCCTCTATATGCTTACGATAAGTAGTGATAATCGTACGATTGCACCGCACCGCACCGTATAATCACTCACCTTCGTTAGTGAACGTAATACCGTAATCTACGATAAAGCTCAACACCGCCATCACCACTCCGAGCAAAGCCAAGAACACCCAATCCTCGCCGAGCTTGGCGAAACTGTGCCTCCAAATGAATCCGATAACCGCCAATATTTTTCCGGCGCATTTTCCTCGATATTTGTGCAGTTCGTCTCCGGCAAATACTTCGCTCTTATACTTTCGCGATTTCAAACCTAATTTAATGGCTTCCTCTTTGGCGCAACTTCCTAATTCTTTCGTATAACGACCATACATCTGCAACGAAAACAAGAAAAAACACGTGAAATGAAAAAACACTCTGCCAGAAAAGATGGTACCTACAACGCAACGTACGATACGAGTAGCTAGAGGTATCCCTAGCACCAATAATAGCCTTTGCCTGAAATATTTGGAAAAATTTTACAGGCAGCTAGCTCACTAAGCTAGGAGGTAAGTAGGTATACATTGAGGCATATATCTTACATTCTTGACCGTCATACTGGGTGCGAGCGGTTAGGTATTGTAATTACGTAGGATGGTACGTATAAATGTGTGTAAATATCTGTTCGCGCCTTTACAAAATAGTAAGTCCGTGGCCGTGGGTTTGGGTACGGGTGAATATGCGATGCGTCGCGTCAGTTCGTCTGACAAAGTCCAAAGGTACAATTTGCAGTTCGAAGCCGGTTCAAACGAGTATAAAGTTTACCGACTATCGAAATACTCGTACACGGCTCATGAACAAAACAGGCGAGTGACCAAATAACAGGAAATCTACGTAGGGCTGGAATGAATATACGGTACGATATATTGAGAGCGGCGTATCTATGTAGTTCAAAATTTTCCAGCTCGGTATTAGGTAGTATTCGAAAGATGGATTTTTTTTCTTTCGTTTACCAGGCAGGTAGGTAGGTAGGTAGGTAGGTAGATATATAGTTAAGTTACGGTAAGCATCAGCAGTGTTTTACTGAAATACGAATAACGAATCGAAAAGTATTATAATAGTTAAATGACGTACATAAGTATACATTACGTGATCGCCGACTAATATCAGTGTAAAAATATTTTACGGTTTTTGCAATCGAATCGTTCAACAATCAGTCGAAAATACTTTCGCTAGCTTACAACGAAATACTCGAGTAACTGCAGTTCAGCGAACAAGGCAAACGATAATCGAATCCGTAATTTTCGTACGTACAATACGAACACGAGCGACGAGAAAAATCATTCGCTACCAGCGATTCGTACATCGTCCAAATTTGCCCTCGTACATAGGTAATAAAAAAAGATACGCGAACCAAGACCAAAATTACCGTCGTTTTTAAGCCACAAAGCGCGCCGATAACTGCGCCGAAACTAACGTTACCTTAGTCGATTTATTTTCACATTAAAATAGAATTCAGAATGATGTAAATTAATAAGCGCGTTATCAGCGACGATGTTCGATTTCGATATATGCAACCAATCAGAGCCGCGATAATGATTGCCGTATTATTATAATTAAGTAATGAAAAATTCTATATTTACGCGATTATCTCTGTTATTCACGTACCTACGAGCACAACGAAGCCGAAGCCGAAGCCGAAGCCGAAGCCGAAGCCAACGGTACGAGGTATATACTCGCAGATGGAGATACCCATTCTGCGTACTATCCACTGGCGGGCTGTACATCTACGTACACATATGTGTACGTAGATGTACACGTAGCTAATGATATTGAAGAAAAACTTGCACGACCTCGAAAAAAATAGTATCTTCGACGACGAGCATCGGCCAATGAGGCGTTTGTTCGAGTCGCAACTGCCAATTTTCACCCAAGTAGGTACGACGCTGGTAAGCTGACATGACGCAAGAATAAGATATCGCGCAGTCTTGGCGATTAGCGTAAAAATAACCACTTCCGGAGGCAGATCTCGCGCTTTGCATTCGTCAGCGTATTCCAAGATGGAAGAATTCAAAATAATCATATTCGTTCGTCGGTTTATCATCTACAATGAAAGGAAAAACGGAACAGAAAAGAAATCCATAACCATAAGGGCTTCACTTTTATAATAACCGTACCGAGATGTACGTAGGTAACTAGAACTTAGGTAAGTATTACACGTAGCTAAACCCAACTCAGTAATTCCATAGCCTTGTATAATTATGATTATGATAATACGTATTTCTTAGTAAACTTTCGACAATATAACCGGACTCGATCTTTTATAGGTACAGAGACTCGTGCTCCAATTCTAATATTTCTCAAGGTGCCATCCACTACCCTTTCGATTTAACTTTAATTACTGTACAGTAATATCTTACGCTCGTCTTTTCCTCTTCTCCTCTCCGTTCGTCATTTCTCAGAACTTCATTGGCCTACATACAATCGACTCTTTACGTTTCGATTCGAATTTATCTATTTTGAAAAGTTCGCGATTAACGAACCTACAAAATAGCTAGGTCTAGGTACAGGAACACGTTTTCGTATCTCTTCTGTGTACGTCTCTACGTACGTAGAAGTACGTGTACCTATTGTACTCCCGTCTTTCATTAATAATGGAAAATTCGATTCTCCAAGCCAAACAGATAAAATTAACGAGTGGGTACGAAGGTAGCCAGATAAAGTACGTTGATAAATCAAAGAGACAAAAACAAAACGAAAATCACACTACACTATCCAGAGTCTAGACAAACGAACAATTAAATCAAATACCTACTACCTACTGTCTAGCTAGCAGCTAGCTAAGTAGCTCTAGCTACTAGCTAACTAGTATAATATTTTCGTAACGCTGCTAGCGACCTTTGAACGTAAGATTACTATGTATTGTATGACAAGCTGGAATTAACCGTCCTTCGGACGGATACCGTGGCAAGTTATAGATACGTATTTTGAAGGAAAGAAATACTCGTATGTTTGTTTGGCTTTTTACTCTTTTGTTTGCATGAGCCTTTTTGGACGTAATAACCCGCCTACAACTTGACGGATCAAGCTGAAATTTTCACAGCAAGTTCACGTTGTGAGGGGGAAGAGCTGTATACATTTTGGTGCAAAGCGGTTCGCTTAAAGCTGAGATTTTGAGCTTTTTCAATTTCGGAAGTTCAGTGCTGTCGGACGCAATAACCCTCCTTAAAAGGAACCAATCGGCATGAAATTTTTTTGGCGATTACGATGGCAGTTGAAAGTTGAGCTTTCGAAGCTAAAAGTTTTTCCCGCTTTTCACAAACATTTCGCGACCGGTATGTCTAAGAGAAAAGCAAAGGGCATGTTGATGGTTAGAGATTTTACGCTTTACAGCTTCGGTTCTTAGGAATTTTTCTCAAAACCCCACAGTTTTCGCGGAAAATGGTTTTAAAATTTGAAGGTTTCTCATTGGTTGATTTTTCGCTTGCTTTCTGAAGCGATAACTCTCCTAAAAGGGAGTCTATCGGCGTGAACTTTTTAGGAATTAGAATGGGTATAGAAGAGGAGGTGTGTAAATTTTGAAGAAAGTTAGTTCACTGAAAACAAACTTTCAAAGCTCAATTTTTTTTATGTTTTTAACAAATATCTCACGGTTGGTACATGCTAGCGAAAAAAGGGAGGGCAGATTGGCAGTCAGAAATTTCACACTCTCCAACTTTGGTTACAGTGAATTTTTCTTCAAAGCTCGCGGTTTTCGAAAAAATGGCTTCAGAGTTCAGAGGCTCGTTAATTTCGAGCGATGGCCAATGACGAGTCGTTATGATGAATTACATGGCTGTCGTAAAACAGTGGTCCTTCTCGGGCGCCATGTGTACAACTTGATGTATCGAGCTGAAATTTTAACAGCAAGTTCATCTTGTGGGGGGAAAAAGCCGTATAGATTTTGGTGCTAATCGGTTCGCTTAGAGCTTAGACTTTGAGCTTTTTCGATTTTAAAACCTCATTTCTCCCTGACGCGATAATTCTCCTAAAAATGACCAATCGGTATGAAATTTTCATAGGAAAATGGTCAGAAATTTCACGCTTCGCAACTTTGGTTATTATGAATTTTTCTCAAAAACTCCCAGTTTTGGTGAAAAATAGCTTCGAAGTAGAGTAGTTTATTCCTGCTTTTCACAAATACCTCGCGAATGGCACATCCTGGAGAAAAACGGAACGAAATTGAAGGTCAGAAATTTTACGCTCCGCAACTTTGGTTCTTACAAATTTTTCTAAAAAGCTCACAGTTTTCAAGAAAAGTGGATTTAAAGCTTACGGTTTTTTGAAAAAATGTCTTCAAAGTATTTACTTCTTTTTTTCAAAAATATTTCGCAAACGATACATTTCAAAGAAAAGCAAAGAGGAAATTGATGTTCAGAAATTTTACACTTGACAACTTTGGTTCTGGTAAATTTTTCTCAAAAGCTCGCGGTTATCGAGGAAAATGGCTTTAAAGTTTGAAAACTTATAATTGATCGATTTTTTTCTTGCTTTTCTTATAAATTTTTCTCAAAAGCTCGCGGTTTTCGAGAAAAATGGCTTTAAAGTTGAAAGGCTTGTGACAGATTGCTTGAAGTTTTTTTTTCTCACAAATATCTTGCATTTTTTTCTCTTTCAGTAAGTATTTGTTAATGCCTTTTACGCACTTGAGCTTTCAAAGCTGAAAGGTTTTTTGGTTTTTTTGGTTTTTCATAAATATCTTGCGAATAGTACATTCCGTCTGATCAAATTTTGGACTAAATCTGAGCTTTGAAAATTGAGCTTTTAATTCCCATAGTTTTCTTTGTTTTAAAAAAAAATCTCTGTCACTTTACATGTTTGATAGATTAGGTCGCTGCTTTCTGTACATATGTAAAGCATCAAGTAATAGTGCATACTATTCTTCGTATCTTAATTTTGATTAATTTACTACAGTTCGTTGTTACTTTTTTGTATGCATTTTTCATTTCTTGAACATGATGATTATCTCAATGCAGTATGGATTGTATTACGACCAAAATACTAAAATTGACTAAAAATAAAAAAATAAAAAAAAAAACTAAAACATCTAATCCTAGTCTCAAGACAACACTGTGTACAACACCACTACCTCCCGCACCCACCCTCATTCCGACGCAATACGCTCGCTTTGAAACGAAATCGTACCTCATCTTACATTCAAACTCATTACTTCACTGGAATGTCTAGTAACATTACAAAAACTTTAAAGTTTGATTACAGGTTTTTGAAGGAAAACGTTTAAAAAACGTTTTTACGATGTAAATGTACAGGCAAAATTTCAATTAATTAGATTCAGCCATTCAGCCATGATGCTGTGACAAAGATTTTGAACTTCCATTTATAGTATAGATTTAAACCTAGATACGCCTATGGTTTAACTTCAACTATATTGAAATTTGGGAGGGAGGAGAGGGGATAAAAAATGAAATGAATTCAGCACCATTTACCCAAGTATCTCACTCCATTGTGCATGTTGCAACCAAACTGTACGCGTATTATGTACATATGTATGTGTATTTGACAAACGGGGAATAAAAAGTTAGAGGCGACTCGGGTATTTCCAATTTTAATTCGAAATATGCGCATAGCTAGTACACTGGGGAATTCCATTTCGATCAAACGAGAATTATTAGGCAACAGTTAAAAATCAGGCAGTGCTTAATGTAATACCTATGCACCTACGTATGTATATATACTGTATATACATACGTATATACACCACAAGCACGTGTACGTAATCGCAATCTGCAAGCTATAAGGCACAGGCACAGGCACAGCGACAAACTTACAGCCACATCTTCGTACGAGAGAAAGTCATCATTAAGATTGGACGGCGGTGGACAAGGATAGAAGGCCGTTTGTTGCGATCGATGTCTGGTTCCTACATTCGGCTCTCGCAAGTCGTCGACATGTCTACGTTGAAAAACAGGCGAAGCTAGAACTTTACGCTTCCTCGTATTGTATTCGGCTACCAATCTGTCGAAATCCTCCCATTCCGTATCGACGTCTTCTTCGTACACATTGGACGTCATGTTTGTCGTTGTCTTCGCGATGATTTACGAGCACTTTGTTCAACGCATTGTACACTGCGATAGGCACGTAATGTATAAATGCCTACCTAAGATTTCTAGTTCTACAAAGATACGAGTACATATGTAGAGGTATCGACGAATGCAGCTGTGCACATTTACGAGTAGCTCTACGTATACTACGCACACGTACGACGATGATTGTACTGGCGATCAGAAAGGCTGGCGTTACAGGACACTACTCGATTGTTGGCTCACTGATGCGGACAATTGCACACAAATTACGCCACTTGTAGCATATATTAGCTTCAATTTGAAATCTAATCTCGTCTGTCGTCTTTCGTGTACGCGACCCGCGGTCTGCGGATCATCTGTAACGTGCACACCAGCACGGTCATCATAATGGCTTCCTTTTGGATTAGAATGAGCGAGCGCCGGCACGATATTAAGACCGTATGGTACACCATTACCACAAATACATACACGTACCATACACGTATAAGAATTTACGAATGTATTGTACATACATATCGCATGCATTTATATTTATATGAACGAATAGTACCTAACCTAAACAGTATGTACCTACCTACCTACCTACCTACCTACCTACACTATACACATATATGTATGTACACATGTAGGTATTAGTCAGTGGTCATTCGCAAGCTTCGCGTCGATATCGTATTATTATAGATACACGTATATGTACATAAATTTGTACTCGTTCGTATGTAGATCTAGATACAGCACTAACAGGGACGTATCAATTTATTCCAATTAATTTTCTTCGCTCATCCGTTAATCAAACGTGAACTCCGTACAATACGCTAGTCTTCATTCAAGCTTCAGCTTCTACTTATCTCGATCGCTGATTACCTACGATACGATGCGTTCGGCATTTCAAATATTCGCTATTCGATATCTGAGTTATTATCGTCCCACAATGTTCAGATTACGAATCTACTGCATCGATACAAATTAACCATACAACCATGATACAATGACGCAATCGACAATCTACAATTCCACAAAAACGTCTTGACGAATGACTGGTGGTGTTTCAACCGTATAGCATTGGCACCTCTATACACACACACATACACATGTACAATGAATCGAGAAATAATGTCGGATCGCTTGTGCGTCAATTCGTCAATTCAAAAACTCACGAATATGATCGCTGAATGTCTGATAAAAGCTCGCTAAAATAATCTTCATTTTACCTAACTTATGTGTAGGTAATATGTAGGTAACTAGGTATACAATATACATACATACATAGTTCTAATACCTATTCGTCACTGAAGCTGACCAAATTTATTTTTCAAACGGAGGCTTATTTGTCAAAATATTTTAACCATGGCGAAATAATTCACACCGTCAAGTATGTAGATCTTTGGATCACAATCAAAATCGAATTTAAATTGGCTCATTTATGATATCTTGAATTTTCACCTCGATTTTTCCGAAAGAAATTTTTTAATTTTTTACACTACATGTTTGCTAATTTTTTATATTAAAATTAGAATACATATTTTGTTCTATTTCAATTAATCGGTTCAGCTTGGCGACGGTTTAGATATATATATATATATATATATGCATATGGCCTAGGATAAAAATTCAGTTATGCCCGAATTTACAGGAGGGGATGTCTCTGCAGGGCTAAAAACGTATAAATTGTTCCCTTTCGAGTCAATTGATAGAGAATCTAAAGTTGTACGACATATCTAAACATCTACCTTCTAGGTCAATTAGGAGGGGAGATATGAGCATTTTTGTATCGAATTCATCAAGAATCGAGACTAATTGAAACCAATACAAATTACGTATAATAATGTTTCATTAGTAGATGACACCTCGGCAAGTAATCATGCAATTGCTATTAATTTAACTGAAATTATTTGGGTTGAATAACTGAATTCTACCTGAAAGAAAACGATATACAGGTTGCTTCATTTTTGAAAATTCTAAAGGTAGATATTTATGTGAAATTCATATTAGAAAATTTGGTGATTCTATTATTAATGTTTATGATAGAACTGTACTTGTTTTAGAATCATAAATCTAGCAAAGAAATTAATAATCAAATTATTTATTCAAAAACTTGGGTAAATTTACTTATGGAAACAGAAGGATCTGACGTTAAAATGGTATGAGTTTTTCATCTATTTAAATTTCAAAAAAAATGATGAATGGTATGATTATTACAATGAATCAATAAGTTTTAATGATCGGATTCGTTTTTTATGATCTTTTCATTGATATAAAAAATATAGCCCTCAATGATAAAAATTTACCAAAGATTATCTGAAAATATAGGTGACTAAGTTGGGAACTGAACTTTTTTTTTTGGGGGGGGGGGGGGTTTGTAATTACACGATTATTACACCTATCGAAATGTATTTTTTATTTATTTATTACTATTTTGTTTCAATATTAATTTTCAAGGTACAAATATGCGTACTTATCGCGGTTTATACTTATCACACTAAGTAAATGATCTGATATTTCAAGATATATTTGCGATAGAAAAATAAATTTAAAAAGATGATTAACAGTTATGAAATACTATAACATTATTGAAATCTTTCCATCATTCAGTATTCAAATTCTTTTTGCATCTGTAGTGTAATTTAGGCTTTAATTTTATACTTTTTTTGTTGAAGTTAATATAAGAAATGCTAAAAACATGTTATCTGCTCCAAATATATATTTTTAAACTACAATGTAGCAGTGTAATACTGAATGACAATAACGAACCCTTATGTACAACTGTTTCCATTGTTGATGAAGTAAATCAATTATGTGATCTTTGTTATTCCGAAATACACTTAGATACATAATATTATAAAAGTGCTGAAAATTTACCAATCGCTCCTGTATCAAGATATTTCGAGAAAGGGTTTCAACGTTTGGTATTTCTACCACTGTCTTTGTGGATGCAGTTAGATCCATTCGTGGAAGTATAAGCGACAGTGCAGCACATAAAATGTCTGCATTTGAGCCACAATCTCCTAAATATAACGATGTGGATGGTATAAAAGCAATGCACGAAAATTTTGGTAATTTTAAAGCTTAGTAAATTTACACCGATGTCCAAAATTTGGAAAATTTTAATCCAATTTGGGTTTAATCCTCAAATCGGGTCTATTATTATTTTTGAGTTCATTCCAGTATGGGGAATTTTCAATCATTCCACAATTTATATTTGTTGACACTATCATGGCACAGATATGTTATAATTTTGACATTTTTGTTGACGCATTAATGACGTATAAATGACATATTTCTAACGCTTGTAAGATTATATTTTATTGGCATAAATATGGCATGAAGTTGATGTATCGGCTGACACTTTTGCGGCACACGAGTGGCATATTTCTGACACACATTGCGTAGCACCATCATGGCACAAATGTGTCGTATGATTGGCGCTTCTGTTGGTACTTTAATGGCATATAAATGGCAACTTTCATCTCGTGACTTGGTAGTGGCATATTGTTGACAATGCTCCTAACACCTTTTCGACACAGTTGTAGCATACTTTCATCTTCGATTTGGCAGTGCACTAATGCCATACAAATGACATCCGACATGCTTTTGACTTGATTATGACACCATTCTGTCATGATTATGACACTATTCTAACACGGTTGTGGCATGTTTTTGACATTGCTGAAAATATGTCACAATTGCACCAGAAATGTGCCAAAATAGTATTAAAATCACGCTATAAGTGTATCAGAATAGCGTCACAATGTTGTCAGAAGTATACCACTCCTAAGTCACATCAGTGGCATAATCAAGTCAGAAGCATTTCATTATCATATCAATAGTAAAGTTCCAATACCTCGTCAAGTGAATGTCGTATCATCGCCAGGGCCAAAAAATAAAGTAGTAATGCCCTTTAGGTCTTCTTATGCTAACTGTCACAGTAGATGAATTGATAAAGGAGTCGATTTGTACCCCAGAGGACCCAGGTTCGAATCCCACCATAAGCAAAAAAAATGAAAAAATTTCGTGAGTCAATATAAATAAAAAAATAATTATCATTAATACTTTAATATTAATAGTAATTCAGTATAATGGAAAATGAGGTATGTCAGAAAAATAAATGTCAAAAATGTATCAGAAACATGTCATTTTTGCGATGAAAGATCTTTGCATCAGAAGTGTGCCATTATGACGTCAGAAACATATCACTGATGAGTCAAATACATGTCATTAATACGTCACAGTAACGCCACAGCCTTGTCATAATGAAGTCATTATGGAGTCATCCTGATGCTACAATTGCGCCATTTCAATGTCAGTGTTATGAGTTTGGCAAATATTTAGTGATCTCGGATTGGCTGAAGCATTGCCAGAAGTGTGTCATTTTTACTGTCAGAAGTCTCACACCAGAACTGTGTCATGCGGCACTACTTATTCTGACACCATTTGCACAGCGGGTACTTTTTTTTTCTTCTATTCTTAGTACTTCATCAAACCGCTTTTGGTGAAGTATACTACAAATATCTCGTTACTTTTTCAACATTATGAAAAATAAATTATTTGAAAATCAAATTAAAAAAAATTAACAATCATCTTTTCTCATCTAGCTATTTATCCAAAGAAAACAAGAATGAAATCTTTTTTGAAAATTCTAAAAAAAAAACTGTTCGATACATGTCCTCACTCGTGCACTAAATTCAAACATTTTTGTAAAAACTTGGTTAAATTTTTCATAATTTCTTTTATAGAAAAAATTTTTTCAACTCTATACTTTAGTAGTCTTCCAGGATCGCAAAATCCCGAAATAGATTTGGTTGATACTACGCCGACTCCATCTATCATGCGCCGTAGCAGGGTCGATAAATAAGAAAACTTCAAAAAATTACCGATGGTATCGATTAGATAATCTGTACGATATCACATCGTAGCGTTTTTCAAGCTATATTATCTTCACTTATATGATGAAATACTCCTACGTTGCCTGTAGAAATACTTTATTTTTTAAGAATTGTACAGGATATTCGGAGAGCTAGATTAATATTTGGTTGATTATTTATTATTTAAAACAAATAAAATAAAATAAAATAAAAGAAAATAAAAAGAAAAAAGAAAATGAACGCACGCGCATACGTGACTTTTATTTCGATAATCGCGGTATTCGCTAATCCGTACGGAGCCTGGCCAACTTGGCCATCAACTCAAATAATTTCAAAACGTAAGTTCATCGAAAATACACCAACATTGTTAATACCTACTCCATCGAAACCCGAAGATTTCGCGGATTTTATAAAAGAAGCCGCTATATGGATAGATAAATCGTTGTTGCTGAAAGCCATTTACGACGACACCGAGACCGGCGGCGATGGCATCGACAATGACGTAATTATTGCAACGTCTCCGGCTGGATGGGGTAAGACGATAAATCTGAATATGTTCGTCTGGTATTCCGAGCTGCACACTGATCAAAATGGTAACGAATTGGAGCGAAAAAATTCACCCGCTTACCAATATTTCGTGAATGGCAAAATCATAACAAAAGATGGAACAATGTTGCAGGAAATCGACAAGAAACCTTTAATCTCGACGTTCGAGGGTAATCGACACCATTTGGCCAGCTATCCGGTGATTCGCATGACCGGCATTCACCTCAACATGGAAACCGGATTAGTCTCGTTCAGATCATTGATAAACGACGCTTACAGAAAACAAGATCGTCTGTACGGGCGACTGGTACACGATGCAAACGACAGTAGCGAACACAACGCTACCGCGACTAGCGCGTCTGAAAATTTGGCCAAGTTTTTGCAATTTTATCGGCCAAAATGTATCGAAAATCTAGAGCAAGACGTTTTGCGCCACGGTATTAAAGTGCTGTGCGAAATTCTAGCCGAGACGTACCGTCGAAAAGTGGTAATCGCGTACGACGAGTACGATCATCACGTAAGAAAGGCTTTTTTCAGCGGCAAAGCATTTCAATCGTCCACCAATACCGAGCAGTTTGAAAATTTCCTCGCTACTTTTATGGCGGCAACATTCGAAACCAACGAGTATCTCCGAAAAGCGGTTATTACCGGCGTCTTGAACGTGCACGAAGCTTCGTATTTAGTCGGCGCGTTCAACGGCGCGAAAACGTTTCCATTTTACGGTGTTTCCGAATGGGAGTTGGCTAAATTGCTGGAATTACAAAAACACTTCGACCAGCCATCGTCGACCGCCGGTAATTCTAAATTCATGGCGGCTAGCTCGGCAATCCGCTACGACGACGTCGGGTATCGTACGTTGGCCAACTTGAGCGCTGCCATGTTCGCGGCTGATTCGGTCGCCAATTATACGCGATCGTTATCGCACGCGGATTTAGTATCGCGTCGACGAGTTGACTCGGCAATTCGAAGCTTGTGGAGTTTATTCAAACAACGCGCTTTTCAAACCGAAATTCTGCAATTGATACGCAGTTTTGGTAAACCGTTCGTCCACATTTCGTACACGGTGTTCGATAATCTGACCGTAAACGATTGCAGAACCATCAACGATTTGACGCAAAACAACAAAGTTTACGATCCGCGCCATCATCGCGATCCTCTGTTTTCCTATTTACTGCAAACCGGAACACTGCTGACGCTTTCCAAAGAACAAGCCGAGCTTTCGGCAACATCCGCCGCCACCGTCGCTAAAGGACGTAGCACCAGCTCCGCAGTGACCGTAACGATTCCAAATATCGAAGTGATCGACTTGCTGAAAACTCGTCTGATTCAAGCTCGCGGCTTAGACATCGGTGCCATGTGGAACGGAAAGTCAGCCATACTGCAGTACGTAAACAGCGATCACGATAGCCGTACGCTGGCCAGCGTTGCCCAGGCGTTAGCAGAATATCTGATATGGCGACGTCGCAACAAGACCGTTCTCACCGATGACAACGACGACAACGAAGACAACCACCACCACCACGAAACGCATCATGCCCGCAGTTCCAACATCCAGCACGATCAACGTGTAGAATTATTTTATTACTTTTTAAACGCTTTTTCGCGAGTAATGAGCTGGCCGCTGGATCAAGAATTCAACAGCGACGACAACGTTACACGACGATCGGGAAGCTTCGGCTTCGGCTTCGAAATCAACGGCCCCGCATTGGATGTCTTCATACAGGAGCATCGTGCTGCTCTAATCGTCGACTACGAATACCAAAATGCTACCAACGAACATATCAACTCGCTTTTCCAACGGGTCCTATCGTACGCGTTCACCTACGGCGCTTACGACCGGTCAACTCGACAAAAGTACGTAAAGTTTTTGGCCATCAACGTGTACGATTCGTTGCTGGTCGAATGCAAAGGTATCACCATGCTGAGCGAACAACTGTCGCGTATATTTTCCGACTGGCAAAAACGTTGTCGAATACCGAATCCCGGACACGATCCAAACATCGCCACCACCAATTACGCCAGCTGGAAATACCATATATACAACGCTATCGATAGAAAAACCATAGCCCACAGTTTATATTCTACGAAGAAGCGACGATTTCTAGCCTATCGATATTACGACGATTAACGCGCAACATATAAGATTCTTTAGCGTTTCCTTATCGGGCTAGGACCATCGCTAATTCGTCGTCACCATCCGGACCGCGTCAAGTCGCATTCCTCAAATTTTCTTTCGCTAAACCTTCGAGGATATTTACGTAGGTATGTAAAGTATACCGTCGTCGCTAACTTCATCCATCTTACCGTCCTGGCGGGCAGTATTTTTTCCAACGGAGAAAAAATTTCTGCAATACCCGGCTAGCTAGCGTACCCATAATCTCGATTAAGTAATCAAAGTTAAGCAGAAATGCATAAAAAAACCGACGATGTTTGCCCACCTACCACACCTTATTTGCGCAATAATCTACGTACTTATTTCCATTTCTAAGTCGTTTTTTTTTTTTTTTTTTTCATCTCTTTTCGAATATGTTGTTTGTTTACAAAAGAAGTTATCGTATTACCTATGTGTACAAGCAGAATTGATGTTGCTTATTTAACATACGTCACGTCGGTGAGCATAGGTAGGTAATAGGTATACAGGTACTATATAGGTGCCTCTGCCTCCCTGTAACCGATACGTACGTAGATGAATACTTTGTACACATACATAGCTAATCCATACAAACGTTTTAAAGACGCGAAGTGACCTTCCATCTTGTCATAGAATCGCGACCCATTCAACTATACCGGTAGTTCGCTAATAACGCTTCACGCACAATCATATGCCGGAACGTATTCCAATTTCTTGCATAATTTGCCGATAAACGAAATTCACACAAGTCGATGCTCGAAACGTTTCAAACGGGTGGTATTAAAATGGATTTTTAATAGGTCTACGTGCATTCTAACTCGTTGTCTATCATGCGTACAATTAGCTTCGGACGAAAAATATCGAATATACTGTAACGGGGCAAGTACGTAGCAAGACCTTTCGAGATTTATTCGAAAAACGGCTGGCAAGAGATAGTTACGTTGAATCAGTTCATATGGCATATGTATCCAGTAGCTAGATAGATATCCAGCTTTGCTACGAGCAACGCTACGCAAGATGTTCAATTTGAAAATTATCCATCTAAAAACTAGAAAGGATTTCCGCAGACGGGGTCTGTTTTTCCGTGTATACGAATCGAAGTTCGCTTTCAAGATAGGACCTAACGATCGGTATACACGATACAGAATGGTGGTGAGTTGGTACATCTACCCGTGGAGAAAAAGTATAGCTGTGTAGCCGCCGGTCATAAATACAGTAGAAAGACGAAACATCGAGGAATAAAAAAACCTTGAAGAACAAATAGGTAGCTAGGTAAACGTACTGATCAAAATATCACGCTAGACACGTCGTTGAAGCGAGAAGAGCCGAAGATTTTATCCGCCTCAAGAGTCGAGCATATTCATAAAATGATAATTACACATTACGAATAAACGTATTAAAAATGATTAATATTTCACGAAATACCTATTACTCGTTAGCCTATACGCTATTATCTTGAAATGTGTGAATATATACGACGATATATGTATATGTATATGTACGTAGACGTACATTTACTCGCGTACGTTATAATTACAGCTAATACGTGATTTCGTCGATTTTCTTTGCAACTTGACGCGATCGCGATGTATAACTATTCTTTCGCAAAGAGAAGAAAGAAAAATGTGTGAACAGGACATTTCTCGAAACGTTGCCAAATTTGACATTAATAAACTAATCGTATACCAAACCTATATGACGATGAAAAATAGAAAAATAAATATCGAATACGAATTTATAATTATTCGAGCGAGATAATTCGCATTCGTTCATTAATGAAATGCAAATTATAAATAAAGTACCCGATGGATAGATAGATAGATGGCTAAATAGGTAGATTTTTTTTTTTTTTTTTTTTTTTTTTTTTTTTTTTTTTTTTAATTTTCATCGTGTTCCGAATAACAAGCGAATACGAATACGAATACACGCCTATTATCTATCTCAGAATTAAGTACAAATCGCGAATAATCCGCTAATAAAAGTCGTTTCACGATTCCATCGATTGGTGTGAAGCAAATAAAACTAAAAATTAAATAAAATCGACTAAGCTTTATTGCTATTTGATTTGAGTGCGAACACAAACAGAGTGTTATTCATTACGTAAACCAAATTGATAACGTTTAATGCCAAGTACCCAACAATCTCTCAACATTTTAAAGGAAATTTTTTTCTCCAATCGATTCAAAAGATGTCCTTCGAGTCGGCTATTCTCAGCTTAGCGTGGTAATTTCTTCAAAGTTGTGTACGCGAAAAAACAAATTCCCCGATGTTTACCAACGTAAATATGTACAGCTGTAGATTCAAGTTTTGATCAAAAATTGCTACGATAGCTGAATGGTAGTTTGATTGGCGTGTAGTAATTTTTGTTTCGAGATGGAAAATTTGTCCACTCTAAATATCTATTACCTAGCTATTTTCGATTATTTTTCTGCGGTCGCCAAAAAAAACTAATACTTATAAACCTGTATGAATAAAAACCTAACCTAACTCAACGTCTGCGTTTAGATTTGCGTACACATATATAATACTATAATTTACACACACCCACGTACGGACGCACCTTTATATTGGAATTAAATTTTTTAGTATTTTTATTTTTCAATCTTACATTCGCATATACGCGTCTATGCAGGTGGTCATCTACTTTTTTAATTGCTTATAGGTAAGAAGTTGGTACATTCATATCGTCGACATAAGTAGACAATACGAGTTTACCAACGAGGTAAAATAATTGATCGCGATAAAAATAATCATCAGAAAGGAGGTTTATCAATATCAAAACGTTATTATTAACTGATAACTCGACTTACCAATGTATGTTGATATTCGTGAGTATCGGGCGGTAGTCGACATATCGATATTGACATTATTTCTCTTCTCCTGTAGGATTAAAAGTCACGAATGAAATTAAAACAACACATCGAACGTAAAACAAAAAAAAAAAAAAAAAAGTTCAAAATACAGCGTAGATAGTACACGTGAAGCTTTTTTAATGAGCCTACAACCGTTCTTATAGGTATACCTATATTCGATAAATTCGCACGTCGAACGAAAACGATTGTTCGGTAGCGTGACGATATGAAATGAGACGAGTCCAAACGAGCATCAATCGTGCATTAAAAGACGCAGCGATAAGGTGGTTAAGAGAAAAAGAAGAAGAAGAAAAAAAAACAGGTACTGCTTATCAGTATCGGTAGCAGTGTTGGCGGTTATGCTGTGAGAACCGAATAGGTACTGGAGTAGGTATAGTATACCCATCGATAAACGAAACCAGTCATCAGCTGTTAATATAACGACGCCGCAGGCGCATCGTAATAGATTAATATACCTGGTGAACTGGTCAATGCATAATCATGTAGGTATATAGAGGTAGAGGTACCGACGTTTATCAAGTTTCACGTTGACCGATGTGATGATAGACTAGCGGCGTAACTGTCAAACTTACGAGTGTCAACGTTCAACGATGCAAAATCCACCTCAAGTACGTACAAATCGCACACGTCTCTACGTAGATTACGTACACAGATATCTACGGATCTACCTTGTAGGCCGGTATCCGTGTATCGTGACAGGTAACCGAACATACGGTAACAAATATCGCACATATTCCCATTCTAACGCCGGATAACGCCTATTTGCATTACCATCGATTAACTTTTTATGACGAGGATGACGTAAGTGTCGCATTTTATCGCAATACACATTGCTCGATTTTGTAAAACACAATAATAGAAACATTGTATTTTGTATATTCAATACGCTAGGCGATATGGAAACTGCTACTACAAAGTCGAAGGATTAATAAGCACTGTATTGTATAATCAATCGATGAGTAGTAGTGTCATGTATGTCCTGGCGCACTCTAACACACTGGTAAAAAAAAGCTAAAGATTTCCCTCTTTTTCACGGTAATACAACTGTAGGTCTGTGGCCTACTGCCTAACCCACCACGCACTTGAAAGGGCGCGAAGATCGTGGTGTCGAAGGGGCCCATGAGCGCACTACAATGGTGGGCGCGCTCGGAAAATTGCCGAGATTGGTATGAGTTGATAGCATGAAGGTGAGGTTGGTGTTGTAATGGATGAATCGTTTGGAAGGTCCGGTATGGTTGGGGTTGCAGGACATAGAGATGCTGGCAAAATGTACTGAGGAGAGTATTCTATTGTGGGTGAGGCATCCAGGCGAAGTACATCACTAGTACTGCTGCTTGAGGTATCAGAGTTGTACTTGCTTTCGCAACCACTAGAGCTATTAGTTGAACTGTCCGAATCACTGGAACAATCACTGTCACTTGATGAATTATCACTCGATATATCGGATCTGAAAAGCTCGCGTAATTTAGTAATGAATTTTTCTTTTTTGTTCGACATTACGGTGTTACTGCTAATAAAACTAAATGTCGAGTGAGATGTCATTTTAAATGATAAACGGATGTTAAATTTGGGGCCCACGAAATGTGCCTTTTTGCAGAAGTTTGTGAATGAGGGAAGCAAGTAGGTTGCTGCACCTGTCTCCCTGCACGTGTAGTGTAAGATGTTATGCTTATCGTTTTATTGGTGTTTATGTTTTCGTCGGTCGAGAAATTTATGCATTCGGTAGCACCAACCAGAGTACCTCACAGATGCTCTCATCGATATCTACCGAGAAGTATGCTGGTTTTCAACGATCAATTGATACGGTATTGCGCCTGTCGTTAATGTCGATAGTAAAATATTTATCTTGACGCTGGATTACTGGAAATTGTCCTTCATAACAACAGTCAAGTAGTCTTCTTGCTCTATCGACATGTACGTAAATTTTGTCGCATTCACGCAAATTTTTATGAATAAAAAACGAACGCGGGGTTTTATGCTCTGTAGGGCAATCTTTCAATTTTTTTACATATACCGGTAGAGGCAAGGCAGACTCATTTACTCGCGATAAGAAGAATTCTCTTGGTAATCGGAGTGATTGACCAAAAAGAGCTTCAGCGGGTGAAAAGGGGAAATCTTGCCTGCAACCAGCCCGCAAACCTAGTAATACGATGGGTAATGCTTCCATTCAAGTAGTTTTATGACAGTGAAATATTTAAATCTTCTATTTCTCTTCGAATAATTCTCGATAAAGCACTTAAATGAGCAGTAATATTTAACATAAATTTAGTAAATTTTTGTCTTTTATCTTCAGGTAAATATTGAATTTTATCTGATAAATCATCCATTAGAGTTTCATATTTTGATCTTGTTCTAGCAACAGGATCTTTGAAGTATGGTAAAATATTTTGAAAATCAAATTCATCTTCATCAATCAAAGAATCTTTGTAGACCTCCATTTATATAGAATAAATTTTTAATAAGATTTTCTTTTTTCCGTCAAAGTTTAAGTTATGATGTTTTGATAATGAAGTATCTGAGAAATCTGAGTGCATGTTGGAAATTTAAGTTTCAAGAGAAAATGATAAAATATGACTTGAATAATGAAAAAAAGTAGAATGCGCCAAGATTTTCTTCAGCCGTAGTACCGTTGTGTCGGGAGAAATTTTTGGTTGTATTACTGTGAAAAAGAGGGAAATCTTTAGCTTTTTTACCAGTGCGTTAGAGTGCGCCAGGACATACATGACACTACTACTTCGATGTCTACACACGACGAATGTACTACCTCTTATCCTTACGAACACATTCTTGTTTTCACTTAAATTATCCACAAAATCATTGATTGAACAGACATCCACATATGTACAAAAATAGAAGTTTTTTTTATCAATTTTACCGTACTTCAATTTATCAAAGTTTCAACAGAAAAAAATACTCTTTCAAACTCGTTCGAATGAAAATCTAACTGCGCTCCTGTCGTTATTCCTTTATTTGTAAGCTATTTTTTTATTCATTCAAATCCGGAGAACAGCGAAAGATCAAAGTCACAATGGTTCAAAATAGAACTACGGTGTACTGAATAAATGACAGAATTTAATCCGAGAGACATTGCACGCAAAGTAGCCAGATTACTTACGTGCGTATCTTCCTTTTCAGCGAAAATTTTACAATAAATTCGCATCTTGCGATCGACATAACATCTGAACACGATTTACACCACTCATTCGCTTTAGCACAGCGCTGCACCTACGTGTACAAACAACAAAAACAGTAATCTAAAAAATTTCGTTTAATCTTCACTAGATAAAATTACTTTGACAACGATTTTTATTTTGAAAGTAATTAATTGGCATATTATGAGTAAGATGTCACTTATAGCGTTCAAACATGACGCAAATCAATTAATACTGTAAGATTGGACAATAAATCCATCTTATTTTTACAAGATGACGGGTAATTTTTTACATCGTCGTTTTCTTCATAAGTAAAACAACTCCTCGATAACAAAAGCTAACCTTTTCAAATGTAAAACTTCGGTAACTGAACCATTTTTCAGACGCAATCAATATTCCAATTTTTATTTCTGCTTCGTACACAATCACTAATCAAAATGGAACTGAAAGCACCGAAGTAGTGAATTAGAGAAAGAGGAACTTGCACCGATACGCTACAGACAGACACCTACATTCTTCGTAAGATGTACACTTATCGTTGATTGTAATTTGGATCATTCAAAACAGCACTACGAACCAGCGCCGCCCATTGCGTTCTCGGCTATTTCTACTTTCTTAGGCAACGTTTCTAGGTGAGCGTCATTCTCATTGCAGTTCTTGTTTGCAGCTTCTCTTAAAATGAAATGATGTAAAAATAACTGAAGACCAGCTCTCAATGCGAATAATGCATCGGATTTCGAAACAGAAGCGAAAATTTCGGCTATTGCAGTTTCTTCATTAGGTAATAAAATACTCAACAAAAGTTGTCGAATCAACCGAACCATTGGCTTATTCATTTCGGTGAATTGAAGCACCTGCAAAACAAAAATAAACGCATAGAAGTTAATTGCGTATCATTTTTATAGTTGAAATGATAACAAACGGAAATGCAGTAAATTACTTTCAAAACTGACAACGAAAGTTTTTTGTTTTGAATTAAATATGCCAAAAATTGAGCTAAAT
This sequence comes from Ferrisia virgata, assembly GCA_900060175.1. Lineage (NCBI taxonomy): Eukaryota > Metazoa > Arthropoda > Insecta > Hemiptera > Pseudococcidae > Ferrisia > Ferrisia virgata. The sequence goes on from FIZR01003626.1 coordinate 38,358, forward strand.
TCGATATTTGTTCATTTTTCAACGATTCTATTTCCTTAAATTTATCCCAAGATGAAAACTGAATAGCCAGCTGAAAAAATAAAATCAACATATCAAACAAATGAAAAATAAGGACAATCGAAAGAAAAAATCATCACAAATTACCAAATACTTCCTATCCAAAGAAGAAAACTGTTCGGCAACGAATGAGTAATACGGATTATAAGTTTTTTCTTGCAATAAGCAATGCATCGTTACATAAATAACTTCTTGACACTGTTTTCCTTTCAATCCCAACTTTAATAATTTCTCGAAAGCATCCATATAGTCCTGTGAAAAAAGTTGACTGCAGTAATATCGAATTTGTTGAATCGATTAAATTAGCAGTCTCAACTATTACGAACTTCAGCACTCATGAGAATGCAAAATATATTTTTTCGAACTTCGGTGTTCATGTGCTGTTGTCTAGCCAAACTAAGCAGCTTGTCGTCAAAATTCATCGACGAGTTGGTCTTCAAATTTGTTTTTTCGTTAATCGATGTGCTTCCTTGCCAGGCGGACCCAACTATCCACCACCTCCCTCTACTTCCCACTGCGAAAAAAGTATCAATAAATTACTACATTAAATTTTAATTAAGTTTATACTTTCAAAAATCTCACCGTTTAATAAATCTTCCATCGTGATTTTCAATTCGCTCACGTACTTTCCATTATTTAACATTGTTTTCGATAATTTTCTCAGTGATTCGATGTAATCCGCTTCGAGTTGCAAAACTTTCAATTTATTATTATTCTTTATCGCTAATAATGTTTCCAACATGAATTTTGCCCTTGAACTAAAACCAGAATTCATAAATAACCATTTATCATACTTGCGTAAACGAAATAAAGTCGTCGTTTAAAACAATTAATGAACTTTTTGTTACTTTTCAGTATGTTCGGACGAAGAATAAGTTTTGTTCTGAATTCTTAAGATTACTTCTTTCAATTTCGAAGGATCGTCTTTACGAAGATTAAATCCAACATTTTTGAATATCAATAGAACAAGATCGATATCCTTTTCTTGAAATCGTTCTATTAATTGATCTAATATTTCATAGATTAAACACGCGTTAAATACCTAGAAACAAGAAGAAACGACATTTTAATAAGAGTAAATGAAGAAAAAACAAAAATAAAACGCAAGCGAAGAAATACCTTGAAATTGTACAGCTGCACCAAAGTTGCTATAATATTATCAATGCGCTTATCTTCAATAGGTAACATCGACTCCTTCATCAACATATCGTATTCTTTCACATATTTTTCGAGAACATACGAACCTACCGATACGAAATTATATTACAAGTATTTTGAGGCGCAAAAAAAATAAGAAAGAGTATGCACTTACCGACTTCTAAACCCACGTTTGCATGGAGAATAGAAACTAATAACGCTTGTTCGATAATAATTCTTATCGGAGAAAAAGTATGGGATATTATCGACTCTTTTAACAGTTGAATTAATGTTGAATTCACATCGTGCCGACTATTATTACCATATATTTGTTCGATCTATCGTAAAAAGCACATAATTACCGTACAGTACTACACAACACTTATGAATTTCTTATTAATAAATTGAAACTATTTCTGATATGCGATATTCACCTCAGAAGAAATGCTGTGCATATTTTTACCAGTCAGTCGATTGAGCAAACCTTTCATCTGTTTTTTCAACCTAGCTATTTTTTCCGAATTTGTATCAGAACTGTCTGCCACATTTCGTAAGCATGGCGGAACATACTTCGTTTGATTCTGAAAGTAAAATAATACTAAAATAAAATCACAACGATTACATTTAAAAACATAAAATTTCAATGCAATACTGACTTCAACGACGGTGCCATCCTCTCTTCTCAATCTACCATATATATCTTCTTGTAGTACATTTTCGACATCGTCCTCAGTATCACTCTCACGAATGTCTTCATCTTCCAACACTTCATTATCGCGTTGATCAACCGATTCACGCTCGCATTTGAGACGTCGAAGGGCAGCATGATACAGGGATTTTGCTGTCTTAAGATTATTGGATAATTCGTCAATTATTTCTGACGAATGATGCCTATTGCGGGCTCGATTAAGCTTGTTTCGCAGATTACGAAACGTGTTTCGCAAAGTAATAAGACTGTCATCTTCCAAAACCATGTTACTCCCTAGCTGCTCAATATTTTCTACTTCACTTTTCGATTCTACATTATTCACGTTATTCTGCGATCGTTTTCTTCTTTTTTTCTTGAAAATTTCAAGATTTTTCTCATCAGTCAAATCTTCGGTAACTACATCCTTAGATTCAGTTTCCCTTGCATCGTTCAGTGCAGTATGGGTGACGGTGGATAAATCTTCGTCAAACTCAGATCTCATTTGTGTATCGTATAATTGCGCATAATTCAGTTCAGATTCTAGATTCATACTACCTTTATGATTTTCGAAATCGCACACTTCTAATAAATCTGAACCCCGAGCTAAGGAAAAGTATAAACATTATAGTTACACTGTAGCTAAATAAATAAGACATCATACATGAAATGAATTCTATCGAGTAAAAGGATACAATCCAACCCTTCGTTTACGAATGACTTTGAAAGAAGCCCTTTTTTATTCACATTCATTTTTAATTTCTTCTCTAAACTTCTGATTATTCTATCTTCTTTAGCGTTGTCTTCTTTGAGTCGTTTAATTCGTTCAGTGTTCATGGAACGTTGTAATTTTTGAAACATCGGTTTTTCCGAATTTTGAGACGGTTCTTTTTTAGGTTTTACAATTTCTTTTGCTTTACTACGCTTCGGACTAGGATTTACTTCAAGTGTTGGTTGGTCGGAAGTAAAATTAGATCCTTGATGTCTGCGTTTCTTCTTCTCTAAACGATGCAGTTTTCGCAACTGCTTTCGGTTAAGTTTCGGAGGTGGGTGTTTAACTTTAGCCATTGAGCGTTTTCACGGAGCGATAATAACTATAAACGTAAGCAAAATAATGGAAATAATTAACACGGCATAATTTTAACTCCGCTGTACACATTCAAATATTAACAAATAGAACGTAAAAGAGTGAAGTATGAACTACTGTACAAACATACCGAAACTAGGAAACCAAATTCTTCAAACTGAATTGTTGTAATATTACAGTTAAACTGGATTGAAGAAATAGACAGGTAATGACAGAATTTTACAGAATACGAAGTGGATCTTCCAGAACTTTGTTTCAAAATGAATTTTCCACATTAAACATAATTATTTGACGATTATTATTCAAAAACAATAGTGCATAAGTCACGTTTTGCTCATACCGATAATACAAATCAAAATTTTGAAAAAACGCCTAAAGTCTGTACAATGAGTAACATATTAAATTCCAATGTTGAATAACTAAAACACAAAAATGGAATCAGAAAGACTGAGGAAAAAATTTACCTTGGTTGATTAAATAATAGCAGGGAAATGTAACTGATTTTTTTTCATTTTTTTTTCAATTTTTATTGAAGTAAATTAGTATAGGTCCACTGAAAAATGAAACCTATAATCATTAATTGAAAAATTTTACATTATAAGGGATTTTTGTACGAAAGGTACATAAGCAAAGTTTACCCCTTCACTCCACTCATTCACACTTGAAGCGATGATAATAATCTTCTGATAACAATATTTCTTTGAAAGTTTTAAATTTTTCAATCGAATGAATTAATTACTTATGTTTTCTGGTAATTATATTCCTGAAAACGCGAGAATAATTTAAAAAGTTGCAATTCAAATCAGAATGGGCTGATTAGTTTAATTCAGTTGAGCAGAATGGAGCAGGTTATTGGTAGTAACAATTCGGAATTTCATTACTACATCGCTTCTCTGAAAAAAAAAGAAGGTAATTATTTACACTTGTATTCCCATTCCTATTGTCAAAAATATGATTATAGGTAATTATTATATATTGGGTTATTTATTCGTAATTTAAATTTCCAGATGAAAATCATAACTCTGAAGAGACTTCTCCCATTTTACCGGAGCAAATGTTGCTGAAAAGCGTCCCAAAAACGTTATCGACCAAGCTGAGGAACAAAAACGCTACGATGTATGGTCCAGTTAATGTTATCAATTGCATGAAAATAAATTGTGATTATTAATTATTGTTCTTCACAGTACGGAAGTTCCTGAGGAGGAGATCCATGGAAATCCTATTGGAATGTTGCAAGAGTTGTGCATGATGAGACGTTGGATGCCACCCGAATACAGCACTGAGCAAGAAGAAGGACTTCCTCACGAGAGGTTATTCACCATTTTATGCACTGTCGGAAGTTTTAAAGAATACGGTAAATTTACATAATTTCAAAACTCGAGAAATTTAAGTTTGGTTACTAGGTGTTTATCTACTTCGTTCGTTGCATACTATGTTTGAAATATGTTTCTATAGGAGTCGGTCGTTCGAAGAAATTGGCTAAACGCCAATCCGCTCATAAAATGGTACAAAAAATTCTTACTATTCCTGCCGAAGAAGAAAATTCTTATAAAAATATAGAAGACGAGGATGAAGTAATGCCGAATTTTAACCTAGAATTCTAGGCAGTATAACATTTGTAAGTTAGATTTGTTTCAGATCGTTGAACGGTACAGTAATCAAAAAATAGGACGAGGATTATCTGCACACTGCGGATTCAGCAGAAAAATTTCATTATTTCATAAAAATTTGAAAAATTTCGCCGGAAACAGAATCGATAAATTAAAAGTAAGTACCATAGAACTCTCGCTCGGTTATTTTTAAAAATTGTCGACTAATCGATAACTCATTTTGTAATAGCAAATTACTAAAATGGAAGATATCGACGATACCGAAGCCATCAAGTGGTTAAGAGAAGTAGCTTTTGAAAATAAATTAGAAGTAACTTTTGTGAATATTGAAGAAAAATCCAAGTCTGGTAAATTACGTTACTGGTATTTTAAAATCGAAATTCAATTCGATTGCGAAATTTGTTGGTTGTTGTGATTATTCGTGTTTTCAGGAAAATATCAATGTCTAGTGCAGTTGTCTACATTACCAGTTGCAGTTTGTCACGGAACTGCTGATTCTGTTGTCGAAGCTCAACAAGAAGCATCTCTAAAAGCGCTCAAATATATTAGATTACTTACAAAGTGAAGAGTAATTCAGCGTGTGTGTGTGTGTGTGTGTGTGTGTGTGTGTGTGTGTAAAAGGGATTACGAAGCAATCCGCTTAATGACGACGAAAGAAGTTGTTCAACAATGGAAATAATTGACGCACTCTTGAAAAAATCGTATCAGGTATAGGTATATTGGATAAAGTACGGTGATTCAAAAAATTCGAATATCAAAGTCAAAAGATCAAAAATTTTATTTACATAAATACATGGTTATGTACATAACTTTACTAGACTTATTCGTAAAATAAATGGTTGAATAATGGAATTTGTTGAATCGTTTGTTATTTTTCCAATATTAAATTTCATTAGCGTTAAAGATGCGCTTCTACTTATAAGTACCTCGGTAATTATGCATTTTGAATTACTGACGAGCTGATACGAAACAAAATGTCGAGTACACTGGTATTTTAAATGAATTTGCTAAAAAATGGAGTAAACGGAAAAAATGAACGACGGTACATACAATGATTTTCTAAAAATTACAAAACAACACTTTGAGCTGAGATTTTATGTTCGTAGATACGTACATAAATTAGGTTTTTCTTCGATTACTCGTACATGTTACATATTATTATATCACATATACAACTCTTCGGTTCATTCGTTATTACAAAGTTGATTTCATTTCTTCCTGAAAAACGCGTTCAACCTTACAGAAACAGATACGTTAATTATGTTGCATAACTTACTGCCGTTTAGCGATTCAGCGAGCGATTACACATTTACGGCAAACGCTATATGCAAATCATTTAACACAATATAATCAACCTGCACAAATCTACTTGATATTTCGAACAAAAAAAAAATTGAAGTTATAGAGGGTAGATACTTAATCCATGAATTAAAATAAGAAATACTAAAACAAAAAAAAAACAAAAACAATAACAACAATAAAGTAATGAAAATGGGAAAACAAACACCCGATTATAATCAACTTGAGAGATCGAAAAACAATACACTTCATGCGTGCGCATACAGATGGGTATTTTTTTTTTCAACATCAACAAAGTATATATTCGTAATCTATTATTTTTTGGAAATTTATGAAATTTACTCTCCGATATAAGTACATTATTTATGAATTAAGAAGGTACCTACGTTTTAAAACTAAGTAAATTTCATACTTTTAAGAAAGATTCAAACGAATTGTGTATTTGAAGTGACTATAATAACGTGCAATAGATAGAGATACATCTACAATCGTACGTAGATGAGAAGCGCTATAGGTAAAAGTACCACCTACTTTTTTACGATGCGATGTACGTAAGTATTCACTTAAAACGTTTGAACGTATCAAATTATAAAAATACACGCAGACAGGTAGACAAAAACAAAAATAGTAAGTAACTATAAGAATTAGGAAGGAAGAAAGAAACGAGCTTGCGGAATAAAAAAGGAGGGGAAAACGAAAATACGAGGAAAGATTAATTAAATACGTATGAAATATTACGAACTACTCTCCTATTCAATACAGTTCAACCAAATCTCAATTTTCGGTACGGTATTTGCGTATTTCCTTCCGCCATCAACTATTAATCTACGAGTCCTATAGTACATACATTACAGGTAAGTACCACGTAGACAGTATAACAACTACCGAACATATAAAAAATACGTCAACATTATCATAACTAATATGTATATGTATGTGTATATATATGTATATATATATATAAATAGGTTCCGGATTTTCTTTAATCCAGCAAGAACTTACACACGAATGCTTAAAATAACTGTTATTACGCGATAATAACAACAAGACTTAAATTGGTAAATGACTAGATTGACACTCATTTTCATCTTTCAAACTTAATGCGTAGGAATAACTTAGTACATCTAGGTACATTTAAAACTTAAATTACGTAACCTTAAAATTAATATTGCACGTCGCCTGGCCTTTTAATGTAGAAACAGTGGCGTAAACGCTGATTTAAAGAAGGGGAAAACACTTATAATGGAAAAATTACACGTAAAACAACATAATTCGCTGAAATTTTTAAATTCAAAAAATGAAAAACAATAAACAAACAAAAAAGAAAGAAAACAAATACGATAAACATCTTAACAGCTTAAAATACTTAAATATCTAAGACATTTGAATTGATTGTTGTTGAAACCAAAGTAGCATGTAGTACATACGTAAAATTAACAAGTACCTAGGTATACTTTACAAATGAGAGCATTATCAAGTAGGTAGTAGGTAGTAGGTAGTAGGAAACAAGTTCAAGCATTTTTATAACGTAACCGAAAATGTAGGTAAACGTACCTAATACCTATTAAAATGAGCCCAATGATGAAACACCGCTGTCATCGTCATTGATATGCAATGTGTAGGTAGGTAGTAGGTACAGGTGGTAACTTATCTGCATCTGCTTAGCAAATTTCTACATCTGGCATGTACCTACTACCCAGTACCTACCTAAATGTACAGGTTGAAGAAATAATCGCAACAGCTACGATCCAATATCTATAGGTAATAAGGTACAGTGATCAATGAATTGAAAGAAAATCAAGGGGCGTAAAAGGAAAATTGGCGTCGAAACTACAAACTAAACTTGGTGGTGGTGGATGTAGGTCGCTATAGTTAAAGTAAATATTACCGTCAACTTATGCAATACGCAATTTACATGTAGATAGAGGTACATTACACACGTAGAGATACCTAGGTTCTTGTTCGGCTACAGATAAGAAAACAACGAACAACAACACAGTAAATTCGCGGAATTAAAAAAACATTGTTATTTACGAATAGATTTCATATTACGACGATTCTTGCTGTACAAGATTTATATTAGACATGCCGAAAGACTTCAGCTCGGTAAATATGTGAGCGAAAAAAGCTGGCTCAGAGTTTATCCTCAACATAGGCGCGGACATTTTGTTCACTATCAATAAGCATCGGTCCCAAAATTGTTCTCGACTTTCTTCGATGAGGAAGGGTTTCAAAGGATAGGAGATCTCATTACCCATGTACGAGTACGACATGTACAAACAAGTTAAAACCATTATTTGCAAGTCTAATTCCGAGTTGATTTCATCGCCTTTGACAAGATCGCGTACTAACATGTAAACAAACACCACGTTGGCTGGATTAACGAATGGAACGTCCTGGAAACAAAAGCAGACTTTCTTAGCCACCATCGCTATACACGTACGAATAATTAATTAGGTAGATTAAGCGTTGCGCAATACGCATCTTTACCTAATTACCTATGTACCTGTACGTGCGTGAGCTTGTACTTCCAAAACATCTACCTGTAATGTATCTATGTACATATCGATACGTATCTACGATGAGATGAAGATTTGTTTTTTTTTTTTTTTTTATATTTTTAGTCTTACCTGCCAACCCTGGATGAGGAGACTTCTGTCGACCGTTCTCAACCACATAACAGCATCTCCCGGTTGAAAGTTTTTCAAACGATAGCACTTCCTCTGCAAGTAGATACCCAAGCATTTGAGTAATTCGGAAGTGGACGCTTGAATGACGGTTTTTTTCGGTACGTATATTTGAGCAGTGGCGGCATTCGTGTCTTGCGGTTTGAGCTGAGATGGTGTTTTGGTCGAGGTATGAATGATGGTGGTGGCGTTGGCATTGGCGTTGGCGACGATCACGCCGTTTTTCGTGCACGTTTTCACATTATCACTGCCGTCGAAATTGACTTTATTATTGTTATTGTTGCTGTTATTGTTGATATTATTTTGATGATGGTGATGCAAGTGATGATGATGATGGTGATGATGGTGGTGGTGATGTTGATTGAGATTCACGTTATTGTTGATGATATTTTTATCGATGTTCTCGCCGCCGCGTGCCACATCCAAGCCGCCTAAGGTGTTGGTCAGCGACTGGATGTTGGCATTTTTTACGGTCGTCAGCGTAGGGTAGTACGTAGCGAAAGCCGAATGTTTACGCATACTGTTTTTATTCTTGTTTATGGCCAGCGGATTGTAATCGGCGAGCGGCTGTCGGAATACCGACAGATTTTTATTCTTTTGTTCGATTTTTTTCTTATTAGAAGACGAGAAACGTTTCCAGTTCAGCGCGTTGATCAACGTCGAATGTTTCTTCATCGTTTTCTCGATGCTGTTCTTTTCGGCGATGATGTTCTCGTTGTTGAATTCGTTTATGGTGTTTATATTATTGTTGGTCGCCGGCGGCATTGTAATCGCGTTACTTACAGCCACCTTGTTCACGTTAATTATATCGCGATTTCGGACGGTTTTCAATATATCGTAATTCAGATTATTCAACGTGTATTCGCCGGAGCTGATCGGGTTTATGGACGAGCCGGTGGTAGTGGCGCCGGTTATCGTTGCAGCCGTCGTCGTATTCGTAGCCGCGGCGCTTGAGATTGTATTCGGGCCGTAGCTCGGTCTTCGATCTCGCGGACTTAAACTCAGCACGGTGCCCATTTCTTCTTTTTTTCTATTTTCAACTTGTTTTACAACTAAATAAGTCAACTCGAACCGGCCTACAGCTACCTATCAATTTTTTTCTTTTTTCAACTGACGAGCGAAATTATTTGTTTCTTCCTTCGACTGTGTGAAAAGTGGTAGATCGCTTACTACATGATGTCGATGTTGATGACGACGACGATGAATTCATTATCTAGGTCATTCAAACGTTCGCCCGTCGCCGTGTTCGAGTCATTTTTGTAAATAGTTTCGATTAAAGCGCACATTTCCAGCGAATAAGGTACAGACTGAGGTGCGTAGAAGTGTCTCGTCGGACAAGTAATCGTGCTAATGCTTACAATGATTCATCCGCATGCAGCGTTTCCTTTTCTTTCTCATTGAATACTTGCAGCACAGCGAGTACGAAGTTTACCAAAATCTCGATACTCGTACGCTAGAAGTGTGCTAACCAACCATGTACCAGCACCAGCACCAGCTACGTCGCCTATTCTCAAAAGCTGAGCAACTTTTTTAACACGCGATGTACGCAAAGGTGTCGTTCAAATCGAGCGATTTTCAAACAAGTCCGCATGTTTTTCCATTGCCCTTTGTATTATTACTCGTACATGTGTACGACGTATGCAGTTTTACCGCGTCCAAACGATTTATTTTCTTTCTCGCATCTTTTAATCCGCTCGTTCGCAACAGGAGCTACCGGGTCAGCGATCTGTTTCGACAAACAAAAGCAACAATTTTGTGAGAAAATTAAGAAATAGTGCACCATCGTACGTGCATTAAGCTCACGTGGTAGCAACGTTTTTTACTCTGGTCGCTGAATACGACCATAACCATAAACTTAGCCACAACATCTACCTACAATACCTATCGACCTGTCTACGCGCTTTGCTACTTAATACCTTATGCATCCATCCATCACAGCGAGTGTAACATTACGTACACGTAAATTCAATCGCAATTGTTACTTGTTCACTGGTAGCATCTTGTATCTGATCTACCTACATGTACGTGTAGATCTACACATAGTCTAGCATTGGTAGGTAGTAGGCAGTAGGTACCAGGTAGCTGGAGACGTGTACGACGTAGCTTTACTAGGGCTTCACTACGCTAATATAGATACTAGTTCGGTGTATTCGTTCGTATTCGTAACGACTACCGAGTCAAATTTAAATCCTGAAAACTGGCTCTTCTCGGATAACAAGAAGGGCCCATAACGCTCAAGTATACAGACCTTTAACATCGATAGCCTTTATCGATAGATAGGTAAACATCTGTATGCCACGTACCACGTAAACTGCGAAATAAAATCAAACCCATTCGGGCTAATATCCTTAACCTCAGGTGAGGTAAATCGAAAAAATTTCTCTCACGAATCAGCGCTTATTCGGCTGAGAAAAACCACTTCATCCAGAATGTCTCGTATTATACTACATACGTACGTAGATCAGTTGGACAAGAATTAATTTAAATCAACTCGATGCGAACAAATCCAAATATATAATGTCTAGTCTATACCCTTCAATACCCTATAAAGACGATGATCATGGCCGAATACAAATTCTTCCTACGACGTGATTAAAAAGAGCTTGAAGAAGCTCCTGCAAAGACCTCTAAATTCAATTTTAAATATTCGCATAAATACCTAGGTTACGTATTCTTCGAATAGTGAAAGTTAGTAGCACGAATTTTTTGGTTTTCGCTTTCGTTTCTTCAATTTTTTAGAGATACTTAAATCGATTTGGAAACTACGAAATTTTATTGGAACCAGAACGAATGAATCTTGAATTCACGATACGTGGTTTAGCGTTAGACGTACGTATTTATGGCGAGGTGAGGAGCATCACGAGACCAACCTATAACTAAGAATGCTAATTAAATTTCGGAACACCCCGTATGTCGAGTACCAACTACCTGGTAATGCACTAATATGCTGTCGTCATTTTACAAACGATTTTGTTCGGTAATTAGAAGCACCTGCATTTAGTACGAATTATCGAATCGATAAAGATAGGGTGCTACATTAGAGCGAGAAGGAATTAGTAATAAGACGTTACGTATATGCGAGTGAAAAACAGGTATGTAGCTAAGTTATTCAGGTATCAGCATCCACGGTGAAAAATTTTTGACAATTTATGAACTGTTGAGATCACGAGTAGCCTACAAGAAACGTTCGAAAATATAAAGATCGCGTATAACTACGATAATCATTGCGGTATCGGTACGGTATGGCACCTCACCTAATGCATATCTCATTAGAAGGGTGGAAAAGATGCGATCAAAATCGATCCAACAACGAGGCTGGCAAAAGTGGATGTTAAAACTTGAAACTAAGACTCGATAGCTGATCGTTATTTCTTTGACGAACGTTAAATACGCAAAAATGGCACCTGATAAAGTGGAAAAATTCACTCACCAAAGAGTTTGCGAAACAACGAACGATTGGAAACTTTCGCAAAACGAGCACAGTACAAGTTTACGCAGCCATAATGAAATCTTCCAACACAATAACCTCGAACGTGTCGCGCAACTAAAAAATTTCACCAAAACAATACTTATCGGTGTTTCGTGAAACAACGCACGTGAAATAAAAATCGTACGAAATTAAGAACGAAACGAATTTAAGAAGAAAAATCACAATCGCAACTAAATTCGTAGATATTTGATGTATATGTACACGATTCACTGAGAAAGCGACACTGCGTAACGTTTCAGATGGCCCATGATGGTGGAATGTTTAAATCGAACGCAAGAACCATCCAACCCTACGAAAGTTTGCTCGGCTTTTTCCTGCTTTTTTACATATTAGAGACGGTCGATATTACTGACGTTGCGCGTTGCTAGTCACAAATTTCAACCCTACGCGCGAGAGAGTCGACGAATAAGTAGGTATTCATCGACGTCGAGGGATGTGCAGAAGAAGAAGGCGCACAGCGGAGCGGCCTGTATTATACATTATCGCGTCACACAAGATGTGTAACTTGTGTACAACGTTCTACAGAGATGCATGCAGTGTATACAATACATATACAGTACAGCCATTACACATCGACGATGCGATGCGATGCCACTAAAAGCTCCAAAACTTTAAACGACCGTCTCTCGTTTATACCCACCCACCCACCTACCTACCTATCTATCTGCACTTGTGTGTTATAGTCGTAGTAAGTATAACGTTCGCGACCGTTTACCGCGCCAATTTTTCATTTAATTGACACTCGATTGCATTCGTCATCATACCAAATCAATCAATAAGTTTCGTATCTACCTAACTACTACCAGTAGTATATAAAATACGCGATTCTGGACCACATTTTTCTCAACCCTAATATTTCAATAAATATGACGTTTTTATTGTTTTTGATCATCCTGATACTGGATCACATTACGTGATTTTTATCAACACTCACCGAATATTTAATTATTAAATACTCCTAAAAACTCGTTATTGAACTATCATTGAATGTAGCTTATAATATCGTTACAATTGGTGACTGAGGAACTGATAAAAATAAAGAATAGAGAACAATGTATCAAAATTTATTAAAATTAATATCACAGACATTATCTCATCTTATTCGTAATCATTTTACAATCGATTTATAATAATAATAAACTACAGCAACATGATGGGGGATAATATGGAATTCACTACGCGAACCTTTGATTCATCTGGTGTCAGTCCAGCGTCCCTTAAAGCCACACGAATACTAGCTTCGTCATACTGAACGGCGAATCCGATTTGATGAATCGTCGAATTGCTCATTTCAGAGTGCAGTGAACACACCGTGTCAATAAAAAGATCTACAGGGATTCCTGTAATGGCTTTTCTAAATTGTGTTAATTCGATATTGGTACTGTAATGAGGCAATGCATCAGTGAGATTTGCCATTTGTCGCGTCAACTTCGCTTAGCTGCGCGGTTGGATAGAAATTTTTTTTCCAATTCTTCAATACGGGAACATACTTTTAAAATTATTAAGTCATCGTCACGTTTTTTTCTGAAATCATCGGCACATGTAAATTATCAAAGGCATAATCATGCATGCTAAATCAAGAAACAAAACAAAGTGACAAATCACTTCACCAACAGGGTTTCAAGTTCACTTATTCGCTGATCTTTTTCAGATAAGGTTTTTTGGAGCTTGTCATACAAAAACTCAGGAACCATTCTCGACATTTTAAACAAAATTAATCAAATAATGAGCACAAAAAAAAAATCATTGCAAGTAAAATCATGAAATGTTATCAATTACAGACAGAGAGAACAGAAACCATAGACCCAATCAATACAAACAGTTACTAAGTTCACCGCATGGAGCGCATCACTTCAGTAGTTAAAAAATTATCCGCTAGGAGCGTTATGAAAGATTCAAATTTAATTTTAAATTTTTTTAAAAATAATCTTTGGTAACAATCAAAATTGTATAAAATTCATTATTAGGATTCACACATTTATATAAATTTTGATCACTCAACATTAAATTATTTATACTGATGTAAAGATCTGTAGTTCGAATTTGATCATTAGAACTGATCCAGTCCATCAATAATTTTACCCAAGTTTGTGAATAAGGAATTTGATTATTAATTTCCTTACTAGGTTTATATGATTCTAAAACAGGTATAGTTCTATCATAAATATTAATAATAGAATCAACTAATTTTTCAGTTTTAATACAACATAAATATTTACCTTTAGAATTTTCATTCTTTTTAATTTTCAAAAATGAAACAACTGCTATCTTTTTCTTTGAGGTAGAATTCAAATATTCAAAATTATCAACATTTAATATATCAGTATCTTTGAGCCATTCTAATCTATACACAAATTCTTGTTCAGAAAAAGTGA